>JANJGN010003986.1:0-38102 GCA_026770705.1 Isurus oxyrinchus
CTCTTCCGTCCCCCGTCCCTCTCTCCGTCCCGTCCCTCTCTCCGTCCCGTCCCTCTCTCTGTCCCGTCCCGTCTTTTCCTCTGTTCCGTCCCGTCCCTCCCCTCCGTCCCGTCCCTCCCTCCGTCCCGTCCCGTCCCGTCCCTCCTCCGTCCCGTCCCGTCCTCCCTCCGTCCCGTCCCTCCCTCCGTCCCGTCCCGTCCCTCCCTCCGTCCCGTCCCGTCTCACCCTCCCGTCCCGTCCCTCCCTCCGTCCCGTCCCTCCCTCCGTCCCGTTCTGTCCCTCCCTCCCGTCCCGTCCCTCCCTCCGTCCCCGTCCCGTCCGTCCCTCCCTCCGTCCCGTCCCGTCCCTCCCTCCGTCCCGTCCCGTCCCTCCCTCCGTCCCGTCCCGTCCCTCCCTCCGTCCCGTCCCGTCCCTCCCTCCGTCCCGTCCCGTCCCTCCGTCCCGTCCCGTCCCGTCCCTCCCTCCGTCCCGTCCCGTTCCACTGTCCCATCCCTCTCTCCGTCCCCTCCCTCCGTCCCGTCCCGTCCCTCCCTCCGTCCCGTCCCGTCCCTCCCTCCGTCCCGTCCCGTCCCGTCCCTCCGTCCCGTCCCCTCCCCCCGTCCCGTCCCGTCCCTCCCTCCATCCCGTCCCGTCCCTCCCTCCGTCCCGTCCCGTCCCTCCCTCCGTCCCGTCCCGTCCCTCCCTCCGTCCCGTTCCGTCCCTCCCTCCGTCCCGTCCCTCCCTCCGTCCCGTCCCTCCCTCCGTCCCGTCCCTCCTTCAGTCCCGTCCCGTCCGTCCCTCCGTCCCGTCCCGTCCGTCCCTCCGTCCCTTCCCGTCCCTCCCTCCGTCCCGTCCCGTCCTGTCCTGTTCCTCCCTCCGTCCCGTCCCGTCCTGTCCTGTCCCTTCCTCCGTCCCGTCCCGTCCCGTCCCTCCCTCTGTCCCGTCCCGTCCCTTCCTCTGTCCCGTCCCGTCCCTCCCTCTGTCCCGTCCCGTCCCTCCCTCTGTCCCGTCCCGTCCCTCACTCCCTCCGTCCCGTCCCCACCCGTCCTCCCTCCGTCCCGTCCCGTCTCTCCCTCCGTCCCGCCCCGTCCCTCTCTCTGTCCCGTCCCGTCCCTCCCTCCGTCCCGTCCCTCCCTCCGTCCCATCCCTCCTTCCGTCCCGTCCCTCCCTCCGTCCCGTCCCTCCCCGTCCCTCCCTCCGTCCCGTCCCGTCCCGTCCCTCCCTCCGTCCCGTCCCGTCCCTCCCTCCGTCCCGTCCTGTCCCGTCCCGTCCCTCCCTCCGTCCCGTCCCGTCCCTCCCTCCGTCCCGTCCCGTCCCTCCCTCCGTCCCGTCCCGTCCCTCCCTCCGTCCCGTCCCTCCCTCCGTCCCGTCCCTCCCTCCGTCCCGTCCCTCCCTCCGTCCCGTCCCGTCCCTCCCTCCGTTCCGTCCCGTCCCTCCCTCCGTCCCGTCCCTCCCTCCGTCCCGTCCCGTCCCTCCCTCCGTCCCGTCCCTCCCTCCTTCCCGTCCCGTCCCTCCCTCCTTCCCGTCCCCTCCCTCCGTCCCGTCCCTGCCTCCGTCCCTCACATTCCGCCCTCCCTCCCTCCCTCACATCCCGCCCTCCCTCCCTCCATCACATCCCGCCCTCCCTCCCTCCCTCTCTCCCTCCCGCTCCGCCATCCCTCCCTCCCTCCCTCCGTCCCTCCCTCCCTCCGTCCCTCCCTCCGTCCATCCCTCCGTCCATCCCTCCCTCCGTCCCTCCTGTCTAATCCTCGTCCCGTCCCTCCCTCCTGTCCCTCCCTCCCTCCCGTCCCTCCCTCCCCACCCTCCCTCCCTCCATCTCCTCCCTCCCTCCTGCTCGTCCCTCACTCCCGACCCCTCCACCTGCTCGTCCCTCCAGTCAACCTTCCTGCCCGTCCCCCGTCCGTCCCTCGCTCCGTCCCGTCCCGTCCCTCGCTCCGTCCCGTCCCGTCCTGTCCCTCCCTCCGTCCCGTCCCGTCCCGTCCCTCCCTCCGTCCCGTCCCGTCCCTCCCTCCCTCCGTCCCGTCCCGTCCCTCCCACCGTCCCGTCCCGTCCCTCCCACCGTCCTGTCCCGTCCCTCCCACCGTCCCGTCCCGTCCCTCCCTCCGTCCCGTCCCGTCCCTCCCACCGTCCCGTCCTGTCCCTCCCACCGTCCCGTCCCGTCCCTCCCACCGTCCCGTCCCGTCCCGTCCCTCCCTCTGTCCCGTCCCGTCCCTCCCTCTGTCCCGTCCCGTCCCTCCCTCTATCCCTTCCATCCCTCCCTCTGTCCCGTCCCGTCCCTCCCTCTGTTCCGTCCCGTCCCTCCCTCTGTCCCGTCCCGTCCCTCCCTCTGTCCCGTCCCGTCCCTCCCTCTGTCCCGTCCCTTCCTCTGTCCCGTCCCTCCCTCTGTCCCGTCCCTCCCTCTGTCCCGTCCCTCCCTCTGTCCCGTCCCTCCCTCTGTCCCGTCCCTCCCTCTGTCCCGTCCCTCCCTCCGTCCCGTCCCTCTCTCCGTCCCGTCCCTCCCCTCCCTCCGTCCCGTCCCGTCCCTCCCTCCGTCCCGTCCCGTCCCTCCCTCCGTCCCGTCCCGTCCCGTCCCTCCGTCCCGTCCCGTCCCTCCGTCCCGTCCCGTCCCTCCCTCCGTCCCGTCCCGTCCCTCCCTCCGTCCCGTCCCGTCCCGTCCCTCCGTCCCGTCCCGTCCCTCCCTCCGTCCCGTTCCGTCCCTCCCTCCGTCCCGTTCCGTCCCTCCCTCCGTCCCGTCCCTCCCTCCCTCCGTCCCGTCCCTCCCTCCGTCCCGTCCCGTCCCTCCCTCCGTCCCGTCCCTCTTTCCGTCCCGTCCCGTCCGTCCCTCCGTCCCGTCCCGTCCCCTCCCTCCGTCCCTTCCCGTCCCTCTCTCCGTCCCGTCCCGTCCCTCCCTCCGTCCCGTCCCGTCCTGTCCTGTCCCTCCCTCCGTCCCGTCCCGTCCCGTCCCTCCCTCTGTCCCGTCCCGTCCCTCCCTCTGTCCCGTCCCGTCCCTCCCTCCGTCCCGTCCCGTCCCTCCCTCCGTCCCATCCCCTCACTCCCTCCGTCCCGTCCCCACCCGTCCTCCCTCCGTCCCGTCCTGTCTCTCCCTCCGTCCTGCCCCGTCCCTCCCTCCGTCCCGTCCCTCCCTCCGTCCCGTCCCTCCCCGTCCCTCCCTCCGTCCCGTCCCGTCCCGTCCCTCCGTCCCGTCCCGTCCCGTCCCTCCCTCCGTCCCGTCCCTCCCTCCGTCCCGTCCCGTCCCTCCCTCCGTCCCGTCCCGTCCCTCCCTCCGTCCCGTCCCGTCCCGTCCCGTCCCGTCCCGTCCCGTCCCGTCCCTCCCTCCGTCCCGTCCCGTCCCTCCCTCCGTCCCGTCCCTCCCTCCGTCCCGTCCCGTCCCGTCCCTCCCTCCGTCCCGTCCCGTCCCTTCCTCCGTCCCGTCCCGTCCCTCCCTCCGTCCCGTCCCGTCCCTCCCTCTGTCCCGTCCCGTCCCGTCCCTTCCGTCCCGTCCCTTCCGTCCCTTCCGTCCCGTACCTTCCGTCCCTTCCGTCCCGTCCCTTCCGTCCCTTCCGTCCCGTCCCGTCCCTTCCGTCCCTTCCGTCCCTTCCGTCCCTTCCGTCCCTTCCGTCCCTTCCGTCCCTTCCGTCCCGTCCCTTCCGTTCCGTTCCTTCCGTCCCGTCCCGTCCCGTCCCGTCCCGTCCCTCCCTCCCTCCGTCCCGTCCCGTCCCTCTCTCCGTCCCGTCCCGTCCCTCTCTCCGTCCCGTCCCGTCCCTCCCTCCGTCCCGTCCCGTCCCGTCCCTCCCTCCGTCCCGTCCCTCCCTCCGTCCTGTCCCTCCCTCCGTCCCGTCCCGTCCCTCCCTCCGTCCCGTCCAGTCCCGTCCCGTCCAGTCCCGTCCCGTCCCGTCCCCTCCCTCCCTCCGTCCCGTCCCGTCCCTCCCTCCGTCCCTTTCCCGTCCCTCCCTCCGTCCCGTCCCTCCCTCCGTCCCGTCCCTCCCTCCGTTCCGTTCCTCCCTCCGTTCTGTCCCGTCCCGTCCCTCCCTCTGTCCCGTCCCGTCCCGTCCCTCTCTCCGTCCCGTCCCTCTCTCCGTCCCGTCCCTCTCTCTGTCCCGTCCCTCCCTCCGTCCCGTCCCGTCCCTCCCTCCGTCCCGTCCCGTCCCTCCCTCCGTCCCGTCCCTCCCTCCGTCCCGTCCCTCCCTCCGTCCCGTCCCTCCCTCCGTCCCGTCCCTCCCTCCGTCCCGTCCCTCCCTCCGTCCCGTCCCTCCGTCCCGTCCCGTCCCTCCCTCCGTCCCGTCCCGTCCCTCCCTCCCTCCGTCCCGTCCCTCCCTCCCTCCGTCCCGTCCCGTCCCTCCCTCCGTCCCGTCCCGTCCCTCCCTCCGTCCCGTCCCGTCCCTCCCTCCGTCCCGTCCCGTCCCTCCCTTCGTCCCGTCCCGTCCATCCCTCCGTCCCGTCCCGTCCCGTCCCTCCCTCCGTCCCGTCCCGTCCCTCCCTCCCTCCGTCCTGTCCCGTCCCTCTCTCCGTCCCGTCCCGTCCCTCCCTCCGTCCCGTCCCGTCCCGTCCCTCCCTCCGTCCCGTCCCGTCCCGTCCCTCCCTCCGTCCCGTCCCGTCCCGTCCCTCCCTCCGTCCCGTCCCGTCCCGTCCCTCCCTCCGTCCCGTCCCGTCCCTCCCACCGTCCTGTCCCGTCCCTCCCACCGTCCCGTCCCGTCCCTCCCTCCGTCCCGTCCCGTCCCTCCCACCGTCCCGTCCCGTCCCTCCCACCGTCCCGTCCCCTCCCTCCCACCGTCCCGTCCCGTCCCGTCCCTCCCTCTGTCCCGTCCCGTCCCTCCCTCTGTCCCGTCCCGTCCCTCCCTCTGTCCCGTCCCGTCCCTCCCTCTGTCCCGTCCCGTCCCTCCCTCTGTCCCGTCCCGTCCCTCCCTCTGTCCCGTCCCGTCCCTCCCTCTGTCCCGTCCCGTCCCTCCCTCTGTCCCGTCCCTCCCTCTGTCCCGTCCCTCCCTCTGTCCCGTCCCTCTCTCCGTCCCGTCCCTCTCTCCGTCCCGTCCCTCTCTCCGTCCCGTCCCTCCATCCCGTCCCTCCCCTCCCTCCGTCCCGTCCCGTCCCTCCCTCCGTCCCGTCCCGTCCCGTCCCTCCGTCCCGTCCCGTCCCTCCGTCCCGTCCCGTCCCTCCCTCCGTCCCGTCCCGTCCCTCCCTCCGTCCCGTCCCGTCCCGTCCCTCCGTCCCGTCCCGTCCCTCCCTCCGTCCCGTCCCGTCCCTCCCTCCGTCCCGTTCCGTCCCTCCCTCCGTCCCGTCCCTCCCTCCGTCCCGTCCCTCCCTCCGTCCCGTCCCGTCCCTTCCTCCGTCCCGTCCCTCCTTCCGTCCCGTCCCGTCCGTCCCTCCGTCCCGTCCCGTCCCGTCCCTCCGTCCCTTCCCGTCCCTCTCTCCGTCCCGTCCCGTCCCTCCCTCAGTCCCGTCCCGTCCTGTCCTGTCCCTCCCTCCATCCCGTCCCGTCCCTCCCTCTGTCCCGTCCCGTCCCTCCCTCTGTCCCGTCCCTCCCTCCGTCCCGTCCCGTCCCTCCCTCCGTCCCGTCCCCACCCATCCTCCCTCCGTCCCGTCCTGTCTCTTCCTCCGTCCCGTCCCGTCCCTCCCTCCGTCCCGTCCCTCCCTCCGTCCCGTCCCTCCCCGTCCCTCCCTCCGTCCCGTCCCGTCCCTCCGTCCCGTCCCGTCCCGTCCCTCCCTCCGTCCCGTCCCGTCCCTCCCTCCGTCCCGTCCCTCCCTCCGTCGCGTCCCGTCCCGTCCCGTCCCGTCCCTCCCTCCGTCCCGTCCCGTCCCTCCCTCCGTCCCGTCCCGTCCCTCCCTCCGTCCCGTCCCGTCCCTCCCTCCGTCCCGTCCCGTCCCTCCCTCCATCCCGTCCCGTCCCTCCCTCTGTCCTGTCCCGTCCCGTCCCTTCCGTCCCGTCCCTTCCGTCCCTTCCGTCCCGTCCCTTCCGTCCCTTCCGTCCCGTCCCGTCCCTTCCGTCCCTTCCGTCCTGTCCCTCCCTCCGTCCCGTCCCGTCCCTCCCTCCGTCCCATCCCTCCGTCCCGTCCAGTCCCGTCCCGTCCCCTCCCTCCCTCCGTCCCGTCCCGTCCCTCCCTCCGTCCCTTTCCCGTCCCTCCCTCAGTCCCGTCCCTCCCTCCGTCCCGTCCCTCCCTCCGTCCCGTCCCTCCCTCCGTCCCGTCCCTCCCTCCGTCCCGTCCCTCCCTCCGTTCTGTCCCGTCCCGTCCCTCCCTCTGTCCCGTCCCGTCCCGTCCCTCTCTCCGTCCCGTCCCTCTCTCCGTCCCGTCCCTCTCTCCGTCCCGTCCCGTCCCTCCCTCCGTCCCTCCCTCCGTCCCGTCCCGTCCCTCCCTCCGTCCCGTCCCTCCCTCCGTCCCGTCCCTCCCTCCGTCCCGTCCCTCTCTCCGTCCCGTCCCGTCCCTCCCTCCGTCCCGTCCCGTCCCGTCCCTCCCTCCCTCCGTCCCGTCCCGTCCCTCCCTCCGTCCCGTCCCGTCCCTCCCTCCGTCCCGTCCCGTCCCTCCCTCCGTCCCGTCCCGTCCCTCCCTTCGTCCCGTCCCGTCCATCCCTCCGTCCCGTCCCGTCCCTCCCTCCGTCCCGTCCCGTCCCTCCCTCCCTCCGTCCTGTCCCGTCCCGTCCCGTCCCTCCCTCCGTCCCGTCCCGTCCCTCCCTCCATCCCGTCCCGTCCCGTCCCTCCGTCCCGTCCCGTCCCTCCCTCCGTCCCGTCCCGTCCCTCCCTCCGTCCCGTCCCTCCCTCCGTCCCGTCCCGTCCCTCCCTCCGTCCCGTCCCTCCTTCCGTCCCGTCCCGTCCGTCCCTCCGTCCCGTCCCGTCCCATCCCTCCGTCCCTTCCCGTCCCTCTCTCCGTCCCGTCCCGTCCCTCCCTCCGTCCCGTCCTGTCCCTCCCTCCATCCCGTCCCGTCCCGTCCCTCCCTCTGTCCCGTCCCGTCCCTCCCTCTGTCCCGTCCCGTCCCTCCCTCCGTCCCGTCCCGTCCCTCCCTCCGTCCCGTCCCCTCACTCCCTCCGTCCCGTCCCCACCCGTCCTCCCTCCGTCCCGTCCTGTCTCTCCCTCCGTCCCGCCTCGTCCCTCCCTCCGTCCCGTCCCTCCCCGTCCCTCCCTCCGTCCCGTCCCGTCCCGTCCCTCCGTCCCGTCCCGTCCCGTCCCTCCGTCCCGTCCCGTCCCGTCCCTCCCTCCGTCCCGTCCCTCCCTCCGTCCCGTCCCGTCCCTCCCTCCGTCCCGTCCCGTCCCGTCCCTCCCTCCGTCCCGTCCCGTCCCTCCCTCCGTCCCGTCCCGTCCCGTCCCGTCCCGTCCCTCCCTCCGTCCCGTGCCGTCCCTCCCTCCGTCCCGTCCCGTCCCTCCCTCCGTCCCGTCCCGTCCCGTCCCGGCCCGTCCCTCCCTCCGTCCCGGCCCGTCCCTCCCTCCGTCCCGTCCCGTCCCTCCCTCCGTCCCGTCCCGTCCCGTCCCTCCCTCTGTCCCGTCCCGTCCCGTCCCTTTCGTCCCGTCCCTTCCGTCCCTTCCGTCCCGTCCCTTCCGTCCCTTCCGTCCCGTCCCGTCCCTTCCGTCCCTTCCGTCCCGTCCCTTCCGTTCCGTCCCTTCCGTCCCGTCCCGTCCCGTCCCGTCCCGTCCCGTCCCTCCCTCCGTCCCGTCCCGTCCCTCCCTCCGTCCCGTCCCGTCCCTCCCTCCGTCCCGTCCCGTCCCTCCCTCCGTCCCGTCCCGTCCCGTCCCTCCGTCCCGTCCCGTCCCTCCCTCCGTCCCGTTCCGTCCCTCCCTCCGTCCCGTCCCTCCCTCCCTCCGTCCCGTCCCTCCCTCCGTCCCGTCCCGTCCCTCCCTCCGTCCCGTCCCTCTTTCCGTCCCGTCCCGTCCGTCCCTCCGTCCCGTCCCGTCCCCTCCCTCCGTCCCTTCCCGTCCCTCTCTCCGTCCCGTCCCGTCCCTCCCTCCGTCCCGTCCCGTCCTGTCCTGTCCCTCCCTCCGTCCCGTCCCGTCCCGTCCCTCCCTCTGTCCCGTCCCGTCCCTCCCTCTGTCCCGTCCCGTCCCTCCCTCCGTCCCGTCCCGTCCCTCCCTCCGTCCCATCCCCTCACTCCCTCCGTCCCGTCCCCACCCGTCCTCCCTCCGTCCCGTCCTGTCTCTCCCTCCGTCCTGCCCCGTCCCTCCCTCCGTCCCGTCCCTCCCTCCGTCCCGTCCCTCCCCGTCCCTCCCTCCGTCCCGTCCCGTCCCGTCCCTCCGTCCCGTCCCGTCCCGTCCCTCCCTCCGTCCCGTCCCTCCCTCCGTCCCGTCCCGTCCCTCCCTCCGTCCCGTCCCGTCCCTCCCTCCGTCCCGTCCCGTCCCGTCCCGTCCCGTCCCGTCCCGTCCCGTCCCTCCCTCCGTCCCGTCCCGTCCCTCCCTCCGTCCCGTCCCTCCCTCCGTCCCGTCCCGTCCCGTCCCGTCCCTCCCTCCGTCCCGTCCCGTCCCTTCCTCCGTCCCGTCCCGTCCCTCCCTCCGTCCCGTCCCGTCCCTCCCTCTGTCCCGTCCCGTCCCGTCCCTTCCGTCCCGTCCCTTCCGTCCCTTCCGTCCCGTACCTTCCGTCCCTTCCGTCCCGTCCCTTCCGTCCCTTCCGTCCCGTCCCGTCCCTTCCGTCCCTTCCGTCCCTTCCGTCCCTTCCGTCCCGTCCCTTCCGTTCCGTTCCTTCCGTCCCGTCCCGTCCCGTCCCGTCCCGTCCCTCCCTCCCTCCGTCCCGTCCCGTCCCTCTCTCCGTCCCGTCCCGTCCCTCTCTCCGTCCCGTCCCGTCCCTCCCTCCGTCCCGTCCCGTCCCGTCCCTCCCTCCGTCCCGTCCCTCCCTCCGTCCTGTCCCTCCCTCCGTCCCGTCCCGTCCCTCCCTCCGTCCCGTCCAGTCCCGTCCCGTCCAGTCCCGTCCCGTCCCGTCCCCTCCCTCCCTCCGTCCCGTCCCGTCCCTCCCTCCGTCCCTTTCCCGTCCCTCCCTCCGTCCCGTCCCTCCCTCCGTCCCGTCCCTCCCTCCGTTCCGTTCCTCCCTCCGTTCTGTCCCGTCCCGTCCCTCCCTCTGTCCCGTCCCGTCCCGTCCCTCTCTCCGTCCCGTCCCTCTCTCCGTCCCGTCCCTCTCTCTGTCCCGTCCCTCCCTCCGTCCCGTCCCGTCCCTCCCTCCGTCCCGTCCCGTCCCTCCCTCCGTCCCGTCCCTCCCTCCGTCCCGTCCCTCCCTCCGTCCCGTCCCTCCCTCCGTCCCGTCCCTCCCTCCGTCCCGTCCCTCCCTCCGTCCCGTCCCTCCGTCCCGTCCCGTCCCTCCCTCCGTCCCGTCCCGTCCCTCCCTCCCTCCGTCCCGTCCCTCCCTCCCTCCGTCCCGTCCCGTCCCTCCCTCCGTCCCGTCCCGTCCCTCCCTCCGTCCCGTCCCGTCCCTCCCTCCGTCCCGTCCCGTCCCTCCCTTCGTCCCGTCCCGTCCATCCCTCCGTCCCGTCCCGTCCCGTCCCTCCCTCCGTCCCGTCCCGTCCCTCCCTCCCTCCGTCCTGTCCCGTCCCTCTCTCCGTCCCGTCCCGTCCCTCCCTCCGTCCCGTCCCGTCCCGTCCCTCCCTCCGTCCCGTCCCGTCCCGTCCCTCCCTCCGTCCCGTCCCGTCCCGTCCCTCCCTCCGTCCCGTCCCGTCCCGTCCCTCCCTCCGTCCCGTCCCGTCCCTCCCACCGTCCTGTCCCGTCCCTCCCACCGTCCCGTCCCGTCCCTCCCTCCGTCCCGTCCCGTCCCTCCCACCGTCCCGTCCCGTCCCTCCCACCGTCCCGTCCCCTCCCTCCCACCGTCCCGTCCCGTCCCGTCCCTCCCTCTGTCCCGTCCCGTCCCTCCCTCTGTCCCGTCCCGTCCCTCCCTCTGTCCCGTCCCGTCCCTCCCTCTGTCCCGTCCCGTCCCTCCCTCTGTCCCGTCCCGTCCCTCCCTCTGTCCCGTCCCGTCCCTCCCTCTGTCCCGTCCCGTCCCTCCCTCTGTCCCGTCCCGTCCCTCCCTCTGTCCCGTCCCTCCCTCTGTCCCGTCCCTCCCTCTGTCCCGTCCCTCCCTCCGTCCCGTCCCTCTCTCCGTCCCGTCCCTCTCTCCGTCCCGTCCCTCTCTCCGTCCCGTCCCTCCATCCCGTCCCTCCCCTCCCTCCGTCCCGTCCCGTCCCTCCCTCCGTCCCGTCCCGTCCCGTCCCTCCGTCCCGTCCCGTCCCTCCGTCCCGTCCCGTCCCTCCCTCCGTCCCGTCCCGTCCCTCCCTCCGTCCCGTCCCGTCCCGTCCCTCCGTCCCGTCCCGTCCCTCCCTCCGTCCCGTCCCGTCCCTCCCTCCGTCCCGTTCCGTCCCTCCCTCCGTCCCGTCCCTCCCTCCGTCCCGTCCCTCCCTCCGTCCCGTCCCGTCCCTTCCTCCGTCCCGTCCCTCCTTCCGTCCCGTCCCGTCCGTCCCTCCGTCCCGTCCCGTCCCGTCCCTCCGTCCCTTCCCGTCCCTCTCTCCGTCCCGTCCCGTCCCTCCCTCAGTCCCGTCCCGTCCTGTCCTGTCCCTCCCTCCATCCCGTCCCGTCCCGTCCCTCCCTCTGTCCCGTCCCGTCCCTCCCTCTGTCCCGTCCCTCCCTCCGTCCCGTCCCGTCCCTCCCTCCGTCCCGTCCCCACCCATCCTCCCTCCGTCCCGTCCTGTCTCTTCCTCCGTCCCGTCCCGTCCCTCCCTCCGTCCCGTCCCTCCCTCCGTCCCGTCCCTCCCCGTCCCTCCCTCCGTCCCGTCCCGTCCCTCCGTCCCGTCCCGTCCCGTCCCTCCCTCCGTCCCGTCCCGTCCCTCCCTCCGTCCCGTCCCTCCCTCCGTCGCGTCCCGTCCCGTCCCGTCCCGTCCCTCCCTCCGTCCCGTCCCGTCCCTCCCTCCGTCCCGTCCCGTCCCTCCCTCCGTCCCGTCCCGTCCCTCCCTCCGTCCCGTCCCGTCCCTCCCTCCATCCCGTCCCGTCCCTCCCTCTGTCCCGTCCCGTCCCGTCCCTTCCGTCCCGTCCCTTCCGTCCCTTCCGTCCCGTCCCTTCCGTCCCTTCCGTCCCGTCCCGTCCCTTCCGTCCCTTCCGTCCTGTCCCTCCCTCCGTCCCGTCCCGTCCCTCCCTCCGTCCCATCCCTCCGTCCCGTCCAGTCCCGTCCCGTCCCCTCCCTCCCTCCGTCCCGTCCCGTCCCTCCCTCCGTCCCTTTCCCGTCCCTCCCTCAGTCCCGTCCCTCCCTCCGTCCCGTCCCTCCCTCCGTCCCGTCCCTCCCTCCGTCCCGTCCCTCCCTCCGTTCTGTCCCGTCCCGTCCCTCCCTCTGTCCCGTCCCGTCCCGTCCCTCTCTCCGTCCCGTCCCTCTCTCCGTCCCGTCCCTCTCTCCGTCCCGTCCCGTCCCTCCCTCCGTCCCTCCCTCCGTCCCGTCCCGTCCCTCCCTCCGTCCCGTCCCTCCCTCCGTCCCGTCCCTCCCTCCGTCCCGTCCCTCTCTCCGTCCCGTCCCGTCCCTCCCTCCGTCCCGTCCCGTCCCCTCCCTCCCTCCCTCCGTCCCGTCCCGTCCCTCCCTCCGTCCCGTCCCGTCCCTCCCTCCGTCCCGTCCCGTCCCTCCCTCCGTCCCGTCCCGTCCCTCCCTTCGTCCCGTCCCGTCCATCCCTCCGTCCCGTCCCGTCCCTCCCTCCGTCCCGTCCCGTCCCTCCCTCCCTCCGTCCTGTCCCGTCCCGTCCCGTCCGTCCCGTCCCGTCCCTCCCTCCATCCCGTCCCGTCCCGTCCCTCCGTCCCGTCCCGTCCCTCCCTCCGTCCCGTCCCGTCCCTCCCTCCGTCCCGTCCCTCCCTCCGTCCCGTCCCGTCCCTCCCTCCGTCCCGTCCCTCCTTCCGTCCCGTCCCGTCCGTCCCTCCGTCCCGTCCCGTCCCATCCCTCCGTCCCTTCCCGTCCCTCTCTCCGTCCCGTCCCGTCCCTCCCTCCGTCCCGTCCTGTCCCTCCCTCCATCCCGTCCCGTCCCGTCCCTCCCTCTGTCCCGTCCCGTCCCTCCCTCTGTCCCGTCCCGTCCCTCCCTCCGTCCCGTCCCGTCCCTCCCTCCGTCCCGTCCCCTCACTCCCTCCGTCCCGTCCCCACCCGTCCTCCCTCCGTCCCGTCCTGTCTCTCCCTCCGTCCCGCCTCGTCCCTCCCTCCGTCCCGTCCCTCCCCGTCCCTCCCTCCGTCCCGTCCCGTCCCGTCCCTCCGTCCCGTCCCGTCCCGTCCCTCCGTCCCGTCCCGTCCCGTCCCTCCCTCCGTCCCGTCCCTCCCTCCGTCCCGTCCCGTCCCTCCCTCCGTCCCGTCCCGTCCCGTCCCTCCCTCCGTCCCGTCCCGTCCCTCCCTCCGTCCCGTCCCGTCCCGTCCCGTCCCGTCCCTCCCTCCGTCCCGTGCCGTCCCTCCCTCCGTCCCGTCCCGTCCCTCCCTCCGTCCCGTCCCGTCCCGTCCCGGCCCGTCCCTCCCTCCGTCCCGGCCCGTCCCTCCCTCCGTCCCGTCCCGTCCCTCCCTCCGTCCCGTCCCGTCCCGTCCCTCCCTCTGTCCCGTCCCGTCCCGTCCCTTTCGTCCCGTCCCTTCCGTCCCTTCCGTCCCGTCCCTTCCGTCCCTTCCGTCCCGTCCCGTCCCTTCCGTCCCTTCCGTCCCGTCCCTTCCGTTCCGTCCCTTCCGTCCCGTCCCGTCCCGTCCCGTCCCGTCCCGTCCCTCCCTCCGTCCCGTCCCGTCCCTCCCTCCGTCCCGTCCCGTCCCTCTCTCCGTCCCGTCCCGTCCCTCTCTCCGTCCCGTCCCGTCCCTCCCTCCGTCCCGTCCCGTCCCTCCCTCCGTCCCGTCCCTCCCTCCGTCCTGTCCCTCCCTCCGTCCCGTCCCGTCGCTCCCTCCGTCCCATCCCTCCGTCCCGTCCAGTCCCGTCCCGTCCAGTCCCGTCCCGTCCCGTCCCCTCCCTCCCTCCGTCCCGTCCCGTCCCTCCCTCCGTCCCTTTCCCGTCCCTCCCTCCGTCCCGTCCCTCCCTCCGTCCCGTCCTTCCCTCCGTCCCGTCCCTCCCTCCGTTCTGTCCCGTCCCGTCCCTCCCTCTGTCCCGTCCCGTCCCGTCCCTCTCTCCGTCCCGTCCCTCTCTCCGTCCCGTCCCTCTCTCTGTCCCGTCCCTCCCTCCGTCCCGTCCCGTCCCGTCCCTCCCTCCGTCCCGTCCCGTCCCTCCCTCCGTCCCGTCCCTCCCTCCGTCCCGTCCCTCCCTCCGTCCCGTCCCTCCCTCCGTCCCGTCCCGTCCCTCCCTCCGTCCCGTCCCTCCCTCCGTCCCGTCCCGTCCCTCCCTCCGTCCCGTCCCGTCCCTCCCTCCGTCCCGTCCCGTCCCGTCCCTCCCTCCGTCCCGTCCCTCCCTCCGTCCCGTCCCTCCCTCCGTCCCGTCCCATCCCTCCCTCCGTCCCGTCCCGTCCCTCCCTCCGTACCGTCCCGTCCCTCCCTTCCTCCCGTCCCGTCCCTCCCTCCGTCCCGTCCCGTCCCTCCCTCCGTCCCGTCCGTCCCTCCCTCCGTCCCTCACATCCCGCCCTCCCTCCCTCCCTCACATCCCGCCCTCCCTCCATCACATCCCGCCCTCCCTCCCTCCCTCTCTCCCTCCCGCTCCGCCATCCCTCCCTCCCTCCGTCCCTCCCTCCCTCCGTCCCTCCCTCCGTCCATCCCTCCCTCCGTCCCTCCTGTCTAATCCTCGTCCCGTCCCTCCCTCCTGTCCCTCCCTCCCTCCCGTCCCTCCCTCCCCACCCTCCCTCCCTCCATCTCCTTCCTCCCTCCTGCTCGTCCCTCACTCCCGACCCCTCCACCTGCTCGTCCCTCCAGTCAACCTTCCTGCCCGTCCCCCGTCCGTCCCTCCCTCCGTCCCGTCAACCCTCCTTCCCGCCCGTCTCCCGTCCCCCGTCCCTCCCTCCCTCCCATCCCCCGTCCTTCCCTTTCCTCTGTTCCTCCCTCCCGTCCCCGTCCCAATCTCCCTCCCTCTCGTCCCTCCCTTCCTCCCTCTCATTCCTCCCGTTCCTCCCTCCCGTCCCTCCCTCCCGTCTCGCCCCTCCCTCCCCACCCTCCCTCCGTCTCCTCCCTCCCTCCTGCTCGTCCCTCACTCCCTTCCGCCCCTCCCGCTCGTCCCTCCAGTCAACCCTCCTTCCTGCCCGTCCCCCGTCCGTCCCACCCTCCCTCCCGTCAACCCTCCTTCCCACCCGTCTCCCGTCCCCATCCCTCCCTTCCTCCATCCCATCCCCCGTCCTTTCCTTTCCTCCGTTCCTCCCTCCTGTCTCCGTCCCAATCTTCCTCCCTCTCGTCCCTCCATCCCTCCCTCTCGTCCCTCCCTCTCATTCCTCCCTCCCTCCCGTCCTCTCATCCCTCCCGTCCCTCACTCCCTCCCTCCCGTCCCTCCCTCCGTCCCATCCCTCCCACTCTCCCTCCCTCCGTCCCGTCCCGTCCCTCCCGCCGTCCCGTCCCGTCCCTCCCTCCGTCCCGTCCCGTCCCTCCCTTCGTCCCGTCCCGTCCATCCCTCCGTCCCGTCCCGTCCCTCCCTCCGTCCCGTCCCGTCCCTCCCTCCCTCCGTCCTGTCCCGTCCCTCCCTCCGTCCCGTCCCGTCCCTCCCTCCGTCCCGTCCCGTCCCGTCCCTCCCTCCGTCCCGTCCCGTCCCGTCCCTCCCTCCCTCCGTCCCGTCCCGTCCCTCCCTCCCTCCGTCCCGTCCCGTCCCTCCCACCGTCCTGTCCCGTCCCTCCCTCCGTCCCGTCCCGTCCCTCCCTCCGTCCCATCCCGTCCCTCCCACCGTCCCGTCCCGTCCCTCCCACCGTCCTGTCCCGTCCCGTCCCTCCCTCTGTCCCGTCCCGTCCCTCCCTCTGTCCCGTCCCGTCCCTCCCTCTGTCCCGTCCCGTCCCTCCCTCTGTCCCGTCCCGTCCCTCCCTCTGTCCCGTCCCGTCCCTCCCTCTGTCCCGTCCCGTCCCTCCCTCTGTCCCGTCCCTCCCTCTGTCCCGTCCCTCCCTCTGTCCCGTCCCTCCCTCTGTCCCGTCCCTCCCTCTGTCCCGTCCCTCTCTCCGTCCCGTCCCTCTCTCCGTCCCGTCCCTCCATCCCGTCCCTCCCCTCCCTCCGTCCCGTCCCGTCCCTCCCTCCGTCCCGTCCCGTCCCGTCCCTCCCACCGTCCCGTCCCGTCCCTCCCTCCGTCCCGTCCCGTCCCGTCCCTCCGTCCCGTCCCGTCCCTCCCTCCGTCCCGTCCCGTCCCTCCCTCCGTCCCGTCCCTCCCTCCGTCCCGTCCCTCCTTCCGTCCCGTCCCGTCCGTCCCTCCGTCCCGTCCCGTCCCGTCCCTCCGTCCCTTCCCGTCCCTCTCTCCGTCCCGTCCCGTCCCTCCCTCCGTCCCGTCCTGTCCCTCCCTCCATCCCGTCCCGTCCCGTCCCTCCCTCTGTCCCGTCCCGTCCCTCCCTCTGTCCCGTCCCGTCCCTCCCTCTGTCCCGTCCCGTCCCTCCCTCCGTCCCATCCCGTCCCTCCCTCCGTCCCGTCCCCTCACTCCCTCCGTCCCGTCCCCACCCGTCCTCCCTCCGTCCCGTCCTGTCTCTCCCTCCGTCCCGCCCCGTCCCTCCCTCCGTCCCGTCCCTCCCCGTCCCTCCCTCCGTCCCGTCCCGTCCCGTCCCTCCGTCCCGTCCCGTCCCGTCCCTCCCTCCGTCCCGTCCCGTCCCTCCCTCCGTCCCGTCCCGTCCCGTCCCTCCCTCCCTCCCGTCCCGTCCCGTCCCGTCCCGTCCCGTCCCGTCCCTCCCTCCGTCCCGTCCCGTCCCTCCCTCCGTCCCGTCCCGTCCCTCCCTCCGTCCCGTCCCGTCCCGTCCCGTCCCGTCCCGTCCCTCCCTCCGTCCCGTCCCGTCCCTCCCTCCGTCCCGTCCCGTCCCTCCCTCCGTCCCGTCCCGTCCCTCCCTCTGTCCCGTCCCGTCCCGTCCCTTCCGTCCCGTCCCTTCCGTCCCGTCCCTTCCGTCCCTTCCGTCCCGTCCCTTCCGTCCCTTCCGTCCCTTCCGTCCCGTCCCTTCCGTCCCGTCCCTTCCGTCCCGTCCCTTCCGTCCCGTCCCTTCCGTTCCGTCCCTTCCGTCCCGTCCCGTCCCGTCCCGTCCCTCCCTCCCTCCGTCCCGTCCCGTCCCTCCCTCCGTCCCGTCCCGTCCCTCTCTCCGTCCCGTCCCGTCCCTCTCTCCGTCCCGTCCCGTCCCTCTCTCCGTCCCGTCCCGTCCCGTCCCTCCCTCCGTCCCGTCCCGTCCCTCCCTCCGTCCCGTCCCTCCCTCCGTCCCGTCCCTCCCTCCGTCCTGTCCCTCCCTCCGTCCCGTCCCGTCCCTCCCTCCGTCCCATCCCTCCGTCCCGTCCAGTCCCGTCCCCGTCCAGTCCCGTCCCGTCCCGTCCCCTCCCTCCTCCGTCCCGTCCCGTCCCTCCCTCCGTCCCTTTCCCGTCCCCTCCCTCCGTCCCGTCCCTCCCTCCGTCCCGTCCTTCCCTCCGTCCCGTCCCTCCCTCCGTTCTGTCCCGTCCCGTCCCTCCCTCTGTCCCGTCCCGTCCCGTCCCTCTCTCCGTCCCGTCCCTCTCTCCGTCCCGTCCCTCTCTCTGTCCCGTCCCTCCCTCCGTCCTGTCCCGTCCCGTCCCTCCCCTCCGTCCCGTCCCGTCCCTCCCTCCGTCCCGTCCCTCCCTCCGTCCCGTCCCTCCCTCCGTCCCGTCCCGTCCCTCCCTCCGTCCCGTCCCGTCCCTCCCTCCGTCCCGTCCCGTCCCTCCCTCCGTCCCGTCCCGTCCCTCCCTCCGTCCCGTCCCGTCCCTCCCTCCGTCCCGTCCCGTCCCTCCCTCCGTCCCGTCCCGTCCCGTCCCTCCCTCCGTCCCGTCCCTCCCTCCGTCCCGGCCCTCCCTCCGTCCCGTCCCGTCCCTCCCTCCGTCCCGTCCCGTCCCTCCCTCCGTCCCGTCCCGTCCCTCCCTCCGTCCCGTCCCTCCCTCCGTCCCGTCCCGTCCCTCCCTCCGTCCCGTCCCGTCCCTCCCTCCGTCCCGTCCCGTCCCTCCCTCCGTTCCGTCCCGTCCCTCCTCCGTCCCGTCCCTCCCTCCGTCCCGTCCCGTCCCTCCCTCCGTCCCGTCCGTCCCTCCCTCCGTCCCGTCCCTCCCTCCTTCCCGTCCCGTCCCTCCCTCCTTCCCGTCCCCTCCCTCCGTCCCGTCCCTCCCTCCGTCCCTCACATCCCGCCCTCCCTCCCTCCCTCACATCCCGCCCTCCCTCCATCACATCCCGCCCTCCCTCCCTCCCTCTCTCCCTCCCGCTCCGCCATCCCTCCCTCCCTCCGTCCCTCCCTCCCTCCGTCCCTCCCTCCGTCCATCCCTCCCTCCGTCCCTCCTGTCTAATCCTCGTCCCGTCCCTCCCTCCTGTCCCTCCCCTCCCTCCCGTCCCTCCCTCCCCACCCTCCCTCCCTCCATCTCCTCCCTCCCTCCTGCTCGTCCCTCACTCCCGACCCCTCCACCTGCTGGTCCCTCCAGTCAACCTTCCTGCCCCGTCCCCCGTCCGTCCCTCCCTCCGTCCCGTCAACCCTCCTTCCCGCCCGTCTCCCGTCCCCCGTCCCTCCCTCCCTCCCATCCCCCGTCCTTCCCTTTCCTCCATTCCTCCCTCCCGTCCCCGTCCCAATCTCCCTCCCTCTCGTCCCGCCCTCCCTCCCTCTCATTCCTCCGTTCCTCCCTCCCGTCCCTCCTCCCCGTCCCGCCCCTCCCTCCCCACCCTCCCTCCGTCTCCTCCCTCCCTCCTGCTCGTCCCTCACTCCCTTCCGCCCCTCCCGCTCGTCCCTCCAGTCAACCCTCCTTCCTGCCCGTCCCCCGTCCGTCCCACCCTCCCTCCCGTCAACCCTCCTTCCCACCCGTCTCCCGTCCCCATCCCTCCCTTCCTCCATCCCATCCCCCGTCCTTTCCTTTCCTCCGTTCCTCCCTCCTGTCTCCGTCCCAATCTTCCTCCCTCTCGTCCCTCCATCCCTCCCTCTCGTCCCTCCCTCTCATTCCTCCCTCCCTCCCGTCCTCTCATCCCTCCCGTCCCTCACTCCCTCCCTCCCGTCCCTCCCTCCGTCCCATCCCTCCCACTCTCCCTCCCTCCGTCCCGTCCCTCCCTCCCCTCCCTCCCTCCCTCCCTCCCTCCCTCCCTCTGTCCCGTCCCCTCCCTCCCTCCCTCCCACTGTCTCGTCCGTCCCTCCCTCCCTCCGGCCCGTCCCTCCCTCCCTCCGACCCGTCCCTCCCTCCCTCCCTCCGGTCCCATCCCTCCCTCCCTCCCTCCGGCCCGTCCCTCCCTCCCTCCATTCCATCCCTGCGTTCCGTTCCGTCCGTCTGTTCCGTCCCTCCCTCCGTCCCGTCCCGTCCCTCCCTCCCTCCGTCCCGTCCCGTCTCCCCGTCCCGCCCGTCCCGTCCCTCCCTCCGTCTCGTCCCGTCTGTCCCTCCCTCTCTCCCTCCCTCTCGTCAACCTTGCTTCCCGCCCGCCTCCAGTCCCCGTCCCACCCTCCCTCCCTCCCGTCCCACCCTCCCGTCCCACCCTCCCGTCCGTCCCTCCCTCCGTCCCTCCCTCCGTCCCTCCCTCCGTCCCTCCCTCCGTCCCTCCCTCCGTCCCTCCCTCCGTCCCTCCCTCCGTCCCTCCCTCCGTCCCTCCCTCCGTCCCTCCCTCCGTCCCTCTCTCCGTCCCTCCCTCCGTCCCTCCCTCTGTCCCCACCCTCCCTCCCTCCTGCTCGTCCCTCAGTCCCGACCTCCCCTCCATCTCGTCCCTCCAGTCAACCCCCCTTCCTGCCCGTCCCCCGTCCGTCCCTCCCTCCCTCCCGTCAACCTCCATCCCGCCTGTCTCCCGTCCCCCGCCCCTCCCTCTCTCCCTCTCATCCCCCGTCCTTCCCTTTCCTTTGTGCCTCCCTCCCGTCCCCATCCCAATCTCCCTCCCTCTCGTCCCTCCTTCCCTCCCTCTCATTCCTCCCTCCTCCCTCCCGTCCTTCCCGTCCCTCCGTCCCCACCCTCCCTCCCTCCTGTCTCCTCCGTCCCGTCCCTCCCTCCGTCCCGGCCCTCCCTCCGTCCCGTCCCTCCCCTCCATCCCGTCCCTCCCTCCGTCCCTCCCTCCCTCCCTCCCTCCGTCCCGTCCCGTCCCTCCCTCCGTCCCGTCCCGTCCCTCCCTCCGTCCCGTCCCGTCCCTCCCTCCGTCCCGTCCCGTCCCTCCCTCCATCCAGTCCCGTCCCTCCCTCCGTCCCGTCCCGTCCCTCTCTCCGTCCCGTCCCGTCCCGTCCCTCCCTCCGTCCCGTCCCGTCCCTCCCTCCGTCCCGTCCCGTCCCTCCCTCCGTCCCGTCCCGTCCCGTCCCTCCCTCCGTCCCGTCCCGTCCCTCCCTCCGTCCCGTCCCGTCCCTCCCTCCGTCCCGTCCCGTCCCGTCCCTCCCTCCGTCCCGTCCCGTCCCGTCCCTCCCTCCGTCCCGTCCCGTCCCTCCCTCCGTCCCGTCCCGTCCCTCCCTCCGTCCGTCCCGTCCCTCCGTCCCGTCCCGTCCCTCCCTCCGTCCCGTCCCGTCCCTCACTCCGTCCCGTCCCTCCCTCCGTCCCGTCCCGTCCCGTCCCTCCGTCCCGTCCCGTCCCGTCCCTCCGTCCCGTCCCGTCCCTCCCTCCGTCCCGTCCCTCCCTCCGTCCCGTCCCGTCCTCCCTCCGTCCCGTCCCGTCCCTCACTCCGTCCCGTCCCTCCCTCCGTCCCGTCCCGTCCCTCCATCCGTCCCGTCCCGTCCCGTCCCTCCGTCCCGACCCGTCCCTCCCTCCGTCCCGTCCCTCTCTCCGTCCCGTCCCTCCCTCTGTCCCGTCCCTCCCTCTGTCCCGTCGCTCCCTCCGTCCCGTCCCTCTCTCCGTCCCGTCCCTCTCTCCGTCCCGGTCCCTTTCTCCGTCCCGTCCCTCTCTCCGTCCCGTCCCTCTCTCCGTCCCGTCCCTCTCTCCGTCCCGTCCCTCTCTCCGTCCCGTCCCTCTCTCCGTCCCGTCCTCTCTCCGTCCCGTCCCTCTCTCCGTCCCGTCCCTCTCTCCGTCCCGTCCCTCTCTCCGTCCCGTCCCGTCTTTTCCTCTGTTCCGTCCCGTCCCTCCCTCCGTCCCGTCCCTCCCTCCGTCCCGTCCCGTCCCTCCCTCCGTCCCGTCCCGTCCCTCCCTCCGTCCCGTCCCGTCCCGTCCCTCCGTCCCGTTCCACTGTCCCATCCCTCTCTCCGTCCCGTCCCTCCGTCCCGTCCCTCCCCTCCCTCCGTCCCGTCCCGTCCCTCCCTCCGTCCCGTCCCGTCCCTCCCTCCGTCCCGTCCCGTCCCTCCCTCCGTCCCGTCCCGTCCCGTCCCTCCGTCCCGTCCCGTCCCTCCCCGTCCCGTCCCTCCCTCCGTCCCGTCCCGTCCCTCCCTCCGTCCCGTCCCGTCCCGTTCCTCCCTCCGTCCCGTTCCGTCCCTCCCTCCGTCCCGTCCCTCCCTCCGTCCCGTCCCGTCCCTCCCTCCGTCCCGTCCCTCCTTCCGTCCCGTCCCGTCCGTCCCTCCGTCCCGTCCCGTCCGTCCCTCCGTCCCGTCCCGTCCGTCCCTCCGTCCCGTCCCGTCCGTCCCTCCGTCCCTTCCCGTCCCTCCTCCGTCCCGTCCCGTCCTGTCCTGTTCCTCCCTCCGTCCCGTCCCGTCCTGTCCTGTCCCTTCCTCCATCCCGTCCCGTCCCGTCCCTCCCTCTGTCCCGTCCCGTCCCTCCCTCTGTCCCGTCCCGTCCCTCCCTCTGTCCCGTCCCGTCCCTCCCTCCGTCCCGTCCCGTCCCTCCCTCCGTCCCGTCCCCTCACTCCCTCCGTCCCGTCCCCACCCGTCCTCCCTCCGTCCCGTCCCGTCTCTCCCTCCGTCCGCCCCGTCCCTCTCTCCGTCCCGTCCCGTCCCTCCCTCCGTCCCGTCCCTCCCTCCGTCCCATCCCTCCCTCTGTCCCGTCCCTCCCTCCGTCCCGTCCCTCCCCGTCCCTCCCTCCGTCCCGTCCCGTCCCGTCCCTCCCTCTCCGTCCCGTCCCGTCCCTCCCTCCGTCCCGTCCTGTCCCGTCCCGTCCCGTCCTCCCTCCGTCCCGTCCCGTCCCTCACTCCGTCCCGTCCCGTCCCATCCCTCCCTCCGTCCCGTCCCTCCCCTCCCTCCGTCCCGTCCCGTCCCTCCCTCCGTCCCGTCCCGTCCCTCCCTCCGTCCCGTCCCGTCCCTACCTCCGTCCCGTCCCTCCCTCCGTCCCGTCCCTCCCTCCGTCCCGTCCCTCCCTCCGTCCCGTCCCGTCCCTCCCTCCGTCCCGTCCCGTCCCTCCCTCCGTCCCGTCCCGTCCCTCCCTCCGTTCCGTCCCGTCCCTCCCTCCGTCCCGTCCCTCCTCCGTCCCGTCCCTCCCTCCGTCCCGTCCCGTCCCTCCCTCCGTCCCGTCCCGCTCCCTCCCTCCGTCCCGTCCCTCCCTCCTTCCTGTCCCGTCCCTCCCCTCCTTCGCGTCCCCTCCCTCCGTCACGTCCCTGCCTCCGTCCCTCACATCCCGCCCTCCCTCCCTCCCTCACATCCCGCCCTCCCCTCCCTCCATCACATCCCGCCCTCCCTCCCTCCCCTCTCTCCCTCCCGCTCCGCCATCCCTCCCTCCCTCCCTCCGTCCCTCCCTCCCTCCGTCCCTCCCTCCGTCCATCCCTCCCTCCGTCCCTCCTGTCTAATCCTCGTCCCGTCCCTCCCTCCTGTCCCTCCCTCCCTCCCGTCCCTCCCTCCCCACCCTCCCTCCCTCCATCTCCTCCCTCCCTCCTGCTCGTCCCTCACTCCCGACCCCTCCACCTGCTGGTCCCCTCCAGTCAACCTTCCTGCCCGTCCCCCGTCCGTCCCTCCCTCCGTCCCGTCAACCCTCCTTCCCGCCCGTCTCCCGTCCCCCGTCCCTCCCTCCCTCCCATCCCCCGTCCTTCCCTTTCCTCCATTCCTCCCTCCCGTCCCCGTCCCAATCTCCCTCCCTCTCGTCCCGCCCTCCCCTCCCTCTCATTCCTCCCGTTCCTCCCTCCCGTCCCTCCCTCCCGTCCCGCCCCTCCCTCCCCACCCTCCCTCCGTCTCCTCCCTCCCTCCTGCTCGTCCCTCACTCCCTTCCGCCCCTCCCGCTCGTCCCTCCAGTCAACCCTCCTTCCTGCCCGTCCCCCGTCCGTCCCACCCTCCCTCCCGTCAACCCTCCTTCCCACCCGTCTCCCGTCCCCATCCCTCCCTTCCTCCATCCCATCCCCCGTCCTTCCCTTTCCTCCGTTCCTCCCTCCCGTCTCCGTCCCAATCTTCCTCCCTCTCGTCCCTCCATCCCTCCCTCTCGTCCCCTCCCTCTCATTCCTCCCTCCCTCCCGTCCTCTCATCCCTCCCGTCCCTCGGTCCCTCCCTCCCGTCCCTCGCTTTTTCCCTCCCGTCCCTCACTCCCTCCCTCCCATCCCTCGCTCCGTCCCATCCCTCCCACTCTCCCTCCCTCCGTCCCGTCCCTCCCTCCCTCCCTCCCTCCCTCCCTCCCTCTGTCCCGTCCCCCTCCCTCCCTCCCTCCCACTGTCTCGTCCGTCCCTCCCTCCCTCCGGCCCGTCCCTCCCTCCCTCCGACCCCGTCCCTCCCTCCCTCCCTCCGGCCCGTCCCTCCCTCCCTCCATTCCATCCCTGCGTTCCGTTCCGTCCCTCCGTTCCGTCCCTCCCTCCGTCCCGTCCCGTCCCTCCCCTCCCTCCGTCCCGTCCCGTCTCCCCGTCCCGCCCGTCCCGTCCCTCCCTCCGTCCCGTCCCGTCTGTCCCTCCCTCCGTCCCGTCCCGTCCCTCCCTCCGTCCCGTCCCGTCCCGTCCCTCCCTCCGTCCCGTCCCGTCCCTCCCTCCGTCCCGTCCCGTCCCTCCCTCCGTCCCGTCCCGTCCCTCCCTCCGTCCCGTCCCGTCCCTCCCTCCGTCCCGTCCCGTCCCTCCCTCCGTCCCGTCCCGTCCCTCCCTCCGTCCCGTCCCTCCCTCCGTCCCGTCCCGTCCCTCCTTCCGTCCCGTCCCGTCCCGTCCCTCCCTCCGTCCCGTCCCGTCCCTCCCTCCCTCCGTCCCGTCCCGTCCCTCCCTCCGTCCCGTCCCGTCCCTCCCTCCGTCACGTCCCGTCCCTCCCTCCGTCCCGTCCCGTCCCTCCCTCCGTCCCGTCCCGTCCCTCCCTCAGTCCCGTCCCGTCCCTCCCTCCGTCCCGTCCCGTCCCTCCCTCCGTCCCGTCCCTCCCTCCGTCCCGTCCCGTCCCTCCCTCCGTCCCGTCCCGTCCCTCCATCCGTCCCGTCCCGTCCCGTCCCTCCCTCCGTCCCGTCCCGTCCCGTCCCTCCCTCCCTCCGTCCCGTCCCGTCCCTCCCTCCCTCCGTCCCGTCCCGTCCCTCCCTCCGTCCCGTCCCGTCCCTCCCGCCGTCCCGTCCCGTCCCTCCCTCCGTCCCGTCCCGTCCCGTCCCTCCCGCCGTCCCGTCCCGTCCCTCCCTCCGTCCCGTCC
The DNA here is from genome assembly GCA_026770705.1 of Isurus oxyrinchus. Taxonomy (NCBI): domain Eukaryota; kingdom Metazoa; phylum Chordata; class Chondrichthyes; order Lamniformes; family Lamnidae; genus Isurus; species Isurus oxyrinchus. Next base: position 23,313 of record JANJGN010003986.1, read on the forward strand.
CGTCCCTCCCTCCGTCCCGTCCCGTCCCTCCCTCCGTCCCGTCCCGTCCATCCCTCCGTCCCGTCCCGTCCCTCCCTCCGTCCCGTCCCGTCCCTCCCTCCCTCCGTCCTGTCCCGTCCCTCCCTCCGTCCCGTCCCGTCCCTCCCTCCCTCCGTCCCGTCCCGTCCCTCCCACCGTCCCGTCCCGTCCCGTCCCTCCCACCGTCCCGTCCCGTCCCTCCCACCGTCCCGTCCCGTCCCTCCCACCGTCCCCGTCCCGTCCCGTCCCTCCCCACCGTCCCGTCCCGTCCCGTCCCTCTGTCCCGTCCCGTCCCTCCCTCTGTCCCGTCCCGTCCCTCCCTCTGTCCCGTCCCGTCCCTCCCTCTGTCCCGTCCCGTCCCTCCCTCTGTCCCGTCCCGTCCCTCCCTCTGTCCCGTCCCGTCCCTCCCTCTGTCCCGTCCCGTCCCTCCCTCTGTCCCGTCCCTCCCTCTGTCCCGTCCCTCCCTCTGTCCCGTCCCTCTCTCCGTCCCGTCCCTCTCTCCGTCCCGTCCCTCCATCCCGTCCCGTCCCGTCCCGTCCCTCCCTCCGTCCCGTCCCGTCCCGTCCCTCCGTCCCGTCCCGTCCCTCCGTCCCGTCCCGTCCCTCCCTCCGTCCCGTCCCGTCCCTCCCTCCGTCCCGTCCCGTCCCGTCCCTCCGTCCCGTCCCGTCCCTCCCTCCGTCCCGTCCCGTCCCTCCGTCCCGTCCCGTCCCTCCCTCCGTCCCGTCCCGTCCGTCCCTCCGTCCCGTCCCGTCCCGTCCCTCCGTCCCTTCCCGTCCCTCTCTCCGTCCCGTCCCGTCCCTCCCTCCGTCCCGTCCCGTCCTGTCCTGTCCCTCCCTCCGTCCCGTCCCGTCCCGTCCCTCCCTCTGTCCCGTCCCGTCCCTCCCTCTGTCCCGTCCCGTTCCTCCCTCTGTCCCGTCCCGTCCCTCCCTCCGTCCCGTCCCGTCCCTCTCTCCGTCCCGTCCCCTCACTCCCTCCATCCCGTCCCCACCCGTCCTCCCTCCGTCCCGTCCTGTCTCTCCCTCCGTCCCGCCCCGTCCCTCCCTCCGTCCCGTCCCTCCCCGTCCCTCCCTCCGTCCCGTCCCGTCCCGTCCCTCCGTCCCGTCCCGTCCCGTCCCTCCCTCCGTCCCGTCCCTCCCTCCGTCCCGTCCCGTCCCTCCCTCCGTCCCGTCCCGGTCCCTCCCTCCGTCCCGTCCCGTCCCGTCCCGTCCCTCCCTCCGTCCCGTCCCGTCCCTCCCTCCGTCCCGTCCTGTCCCTCCCTCCGTCCCGTCCCGTCCCGTCCCGTCCCGTCCCTCCCTCCGTCCCGTCCCGTCCCTCCCTCCGTCCCGTCCCGTCCCTCCCTCTGTCCCGTCCCGTCCCGTCCCTTCCGTCCCGTCCCTTCCGTCCCGTCCCTTCCGTCCCGTCCCTTCCGTCCCGTCCCTTCCGTCCCGTCCCTTCCGTCCCGTCCCTTCCGTCCCTTCCGTCCCGTCCCTTCCGTCCCTTCCGTCCCGTCCCGTCCCTTCCGTCCCTTCCGTCCCGTCCCTTCCGTTCCGTCCCTTCCGTCCCGTCCCGTCCCGTCCCGTCCCGTCCCGTCCCTCCCTCCCTCCGTCCCGTCCCGTCCCTCTCTCCGTCCCGTCCCGTCCCTCTCTCCGTCCCGTCCCGTCCCTCCCTCCGTCCCGTCCCGTCCCTCCCTCCGTCCCGTCCCTCCCTCCGTCCTGTCCCTCCCTCCGTCCCGTCCCGTCCCTCCCTCCGTCCCATCCCTCCGTCCCGTCCAGTCCCGTCCCGTCCAGTCCCGTCCCGTCCCCTCCCTCCCTCCGTCCTCCGTCCCGTCCAGTCCCGTCCCGTCCAGTCCCGTCCCGTCCCCTCCCTCCCTCCGTCCCGTCCCGTCCCCTCCCTCCGTCCCTTTCCCGTCCCTCCCTCCGTCCCGTCCCTCCCTCCGTCCCGTCCCTCCCTCCGTCCCGTCCCTCCCTCCGTTCTGTCCCGTCCCGTCCCTCCTCTGTCCCGTCCCGTCCCGTCCCTCTCCGTCCCGTCCCGTCCCGTCCCTCCCTCCGTCCCGTCCCGTCCCTCCCTCCGTCCCGTCCCTCCTCCGTCCCGTCCCTCCCTCCGTCCCGTCCCTCCTCCGTCCTGTCCCGTCCCTTTCTCCCTCCATCCTGTCCCGTCAATCCCTCCCTCCGTCCCGTCCCGTCCCGCCCGTCCCGTCCCTCCCTCCGTCTCGTCCCGTCCCACCCTCCCTCCATCCCGTCCCCTTCCTCCCACCCTCTCGTCAACTCTCCTTCCCGCCCGCCTCCTGTCACCCGTCCATCCCTCCCGCCCTCCCTCCCGTCCCTCCCTCCTGTCCCTCCCTCCCTCCCGCCCCGCCTTCCTTCCCCTCCCTCCCTCCGTCCCTCCCTCCGTCCCTCCCTCCGTCCCTCCCTCCGTCCCTCCCTCTCCGTCCCTCCCTCCGTCCCTCCCTCCGTCCCTCCCTCCGTCCCTCCCTCCGTCCCTCCCTCCGTCCCTCCCTCCGTCCCTCCCTCCGTCCCTCCCTCCGTCCCTCCCTCCGTCCGTCCCTCCGTCCGTCCCTCCGTCCGTCCCTCCGTCCGTCCCTCCCTCCCTCCCTCCCCGCCCTCTCTCACTCTGTCTCCTCGCTCTCTCCTGCTCGTCCCTCAGTCCCGATCCCCCCTCCTGCTCGTCCCTCAGTCAACCCTCCTTCCTGCCCGTCCCCCGTCCGTCCCTCCTTCCCGCCCGTCTCCCGTCCCCCGTCCCTCCCTCCTTCCTCTTATCCCCCATCCTTCCCTTTCCTCCGTTTCTCCCTCCCGTCCCCGTCCCAATCTCCCTCCCTCTCGTCACAATCTCCTCCCTCTCGTCCCTCCCTCCCTCTCTCCCTCTCATTCCTCCCTCCCTCCCTCCCGTCCATCCCGTCCCTCCGTCCCCACCCTCCCTCCCGTCCCTCCCTCCCGTTCCTCCGTCCCGTCCCGTCCCTCTCTCCGTCCCGTCCCGTCCCTCTCTCCGTCCCGTCCCGTCCCTCTCTCCGTCCCGTCCCGTCCCTCTCTCCGTCCCGTCCCGTCCCTCTCTCCGTCCCGTCCCGTCCCTCTCTCCGTCCCGTCCCGTCCCTCTCTCCGTCCCGTCCCTCCCTCCGTCCGTCCCTCCCTCCGTCCCGTCCCTCCCTCCGTCCGTCCCGTCCCTCCGTCCCCACCCTCCTCCCGTCCCTCCCTCCCGTTCCTCCGTCCCGTCCCGTCCCTCTCTCCGTCCCGTCCGTCCCCTCTCTCCGTCCCGTCCCGTCCCTCTCTCCGTCCCGTCCCGTCCCTCTCTCCGTCCGTCCCGTCCCTCTCTCCGTCCCGTCCCCTCACTCCCTCCATCCCGTCCCCACCCGTCCTCCCTCCGTCCCGTCCTGTCTCTCCCTCCGTCCCGCCCCGTCCCTCCCTCCGTCCCGTCCCTCCCCGTCCCTCCCTCCGTCCCGTCCCGTCCCTCCGTCCCGTCCCGTCCCGTCCCTCCCTCCGTCCCGTCCCTCCCTCCGTCCCGTCCCTCCTCCGTCCCGTCCCGTCCCTCCCTCCGTCCCGTCCCGTCCCTCCCTCCGTCCCGTCCCGTCCGTCCCTCCCTCCGTCCCGTCCCGTCCCTCCCTCCGTCCCGTCCCGTCCCTCCCTCCGTCCCGTCCCGTCCCGTCCCGTCCCTCCCTCCGTCCCGTCCCGTCCCGTCCCTCCCTCCGTCCCGTCCCGTCCCTCCCTCCGTCCCGTCCGTCCCTCCCCTCTGTCCCGTCCCGTCCCGTCCCTTCCGTCCTTCCGTCCCGTCCCTTCCGTCCCTTCCGTCCCGTCCCTTCCGTCCCTTCCGTCCCGTCCCTTCCGTCCCGTCCGTCCCTTCCGTCCCTTCCGTCCCTTCCGTCCCGTCCCTTCCGTTCCGTCCCTTCCGTCCCGTCCCGTCCCGTCCCGTCCCTCCCTCCTCCGTCCCGTCCCGTCCCTCTCTCCGTCCCGTCCCGTCCCTCTCTCCGTCCCGTCCCGTCCCTCCCTCCGTCCCGTCCCGTCCCTCCCTCCGTCCCGTCCCTCCCTCCGTCCTGTCCCTCCCTCCGTCCCGTCCCGTCCCGTCCCTCCCTCCGTCCCGTCCCTCCCTCCGTCCCGTCCCTCCCTCCGTCCTGTCCCTCCCTCCGTCCTGTCCCTCCCTCCGTCCCGTCCCGTCCCTCCCTCCGTCCCGTCCCTCCCTCCGTCCCGTCCCGTCCCGTCCCGTCCCTCCCTCCGTCCCGTCCCGTCCCGTCCCTCCCTCCGTCCCGTCCCGTCCCTCCCTCCGTCCCGTCCGTCCCTCCCTCTGTCGCGTCCCGTCCCGTCCCTTCCGTCCCGTCCCTTCCGTCCCGTCCCTTCCGTCCCGTCCCTTCCGTCCTTCCGTCCCGTCCCTTCCGTCCCGTCCCTTCCGTCCCTTCCGTCCCGTCCCTTCCGTCCCTTCAGTCCCGTCCCGTCCCTTCCGTCCCTTCCGTCCCTTCCGTCCCTTCCGTCCCGTCCCTTCCGTTCCGTCCCTTCCGTCCCGTCCCGTCCCTCCCTCCTCCGTCCCGTCCCGTCCCTCTCTCCGTCCCGTCCCGTCCCTCTCTCCGTCCCGTCCCGTCCCTCCCTCCGTCCCGTCCCGTCCCTCCCTCCGTCCCGTCCCTCCCTCCGTCCTGTCCCTCCCTCCGTCCCGTCCCGTCCCTCCCTCCGTCCCGTCCTCCCTCCGTCCCGTCCCTCCCTCCGTCCCGTCCCGTCCCTCCCTCCGTCCATCCCTCCCTCCGTCCAGTCCCGTCCCTTTCTCCCTCCATCCTGTCCCGTCAATCCCTCCCTCCGTCCCGTCCCGTCCCGCCCGTCCCGTCCCTCCCTCCGTCTCGTCCCGTCCCACCCTCCCTCCATCCCGTCCCCTTCCTCCCACCCTCTCGTCAACTCTCCTTCCCGCCCGCCTCCTGTCCCCGTCCATCCCTCCCGCCCTCCCTCCCGTCCCTCCCTCCTGTCCCTCCCTCCCTCCCGCCCCGCCTTCCTTCCCTCCCTCCCTCCGTCCCTCCCTCCGTCCCTCCCTCCGTCCCTCCCTCCGTCCCTCCCTCCGTCCCTCCCTCCGTCCCTCCCTCCGTCCCTCCCTCCGTCCGTCCCTCCGTCCGTCCCTCCGTCCGTCCCTCCGTCCGTCCTCCCTCCCTCCCTCCCTCCCTCCCTCCCCGCCCTCTCTCCCTCTGTCTCCTCGCTCTCTCCTGCTCGTCCCTCAGTCCCGATCCCCCCCTCCTGCTCGTCCCTCCAGTCAACCCTCCTTCCTGCCCGTCCCCCGTCCGTCCCTCCTTCCCGCCCGTCTCCCGTCCCCCGTCCCTCCCTCCCTTCCTCTTATCCCCCATCCTTCCCTTTCCTCCGTTTCTCCCTCCCGTCCCCGTCCCAATCTCCCTCCCTCTCGTCACAATCTCCCTCCCTCTCGTCCCTCCCTCCCTCTCTCCCTCTCATTCCTCCCTCCCTCCCTCCCGTCCATCCCGTCCCTCCGTCCCCACCCTCCCTCCCGTCCCTCCCTCACCGTTCCTCCGTCCCGTCCCGTCCCTCTCTCCGTCCCGTCCCGTCCCTCTCTCCGTCCCGGTCCCGTCCCTCTCTCCGTCCCGTCCCGTCCCTCTCTCCGTCCCGTCCCGTCCCTCTCTCCGTCCCGTCCCGTCCCTCTCTTCCGTCCCGTCCCGTCCCTCTCTCCGTCCCGTCCCGTCCCTCTCTCCGTCCCGTCCCGTCCCTCTCTCCGTCCCGTCCCGTCCCTCTCTCCGTCCCGTCCCGTCCCTCTCTCCGTCCCGTCCCGTCCCTCTCTCCGTCCCGTCCCGTCCCTCTCTCCGTCCCGTCCCGTCCCTCTCTCCGTCCCGTCCCGTCCCTCTCTCCGTCCCGTCCCGTCCCTCTCTCCGTCCCGTCCCGTCCCTCCCTCCGTCCCGTCCCGTCCCTCCCTCCGTCCCGTCCCGTCCCTCCCTCCGTCCCGTTCCGTCCCTCCCTCCGTCCCGTCCCTCTCTCCATCCCGTCCCTCTCTCCGTCCCGTCCCTCTCTCCGTCCCGTCCCTCTCTCCGTCCCGTCCCTCTCTCCGTCCGTCCCTCTCTCCGTCCCGTCCCTCTCTGCGTCCCGTCCCTCTCTGCGTCCCGTCCCTCTCTCCGTCCCGTCCCTCCCTCCGTCCCGTCCCGTCCCTCCTTCCGTCCCGTCCCTCCCTCACTCCGTCCGTCCCTCCCTCCCTCCCTCCCTCCGTCCCGTCCCCTCCCTCCCTCCCTCCGTCCCGTCCCTCCCTCCGTCCCGTCCCGTCCCTCCTTCCGTCCCGTCCCTCCCTCCCTCCCTCCGTCCCGTCCCCTCCCTCCCTCCCTCCGTCCCGTCCCCTCCCTCCCTCCCTCCGTCCCGTCCCATCGCTCCGTCCCGTCCCGTCCCTCCCCTCCGTCCCGTCCCGTCCCTCCCTCCGGCCCGTCCCGTCCCTCCCTCCGGCCCGTCCCGTCCCTCCCTCCGGCCCGTCCCGTCCCTCCCTCCGGCCCGTCCCGTCCCTCCCTCCGGCCCGTCCCGTCCCTCCCTCCGGCCCGCCCGTCCCTCCCTCCGGCCCGTCCCGTCCCTCCCTCCGGCCCGTCCCGTCCCTCCCTCCGGCCCGTCCCGTCCCTTCCATCCCGTCCCGTCCCGTCACGTCCCGTCACGTCCCGTCCCTCCCTCCCTCCCTCCGTCCCGTCCCGTCCCGTCCCTTCCGTCCCGTCCCTTCCGTCCCGTCCCGTCCCTTCCGTCCCGTCCCGTCCCGTCCCGTCCCGTCCCGTCACGTCCCGTCACGTCCTGTCCCTCCCTCCCTCCCTCCGTCCCGTCCCGTCCCTCTCTCCGTCCCGTCCCGTCCCTCTCTCCGTCCCGTCCCGTCCCTCTCTCCGTCCCGTCCCTCTCTCCGTCCCGTCCCTCTCTCCGTCCCGTCCCTCTCTCCGTCCCGTCCCTCTCTCCGTCCCGTCCCTCTCTCCGTCCCGTCCTCTCTCCGTCCCGTCCCGTCCCTCTCTCCGTCCCGTCCCGTCCCTCTCTCCGTCCCGTCCCGTCCCTCTCTCCGTCCCGTCCCGTCCCTCTCTCCGTCCCGTCCCGTCCCTCTCTCCGTCCCGTCCCGTCCCTCTCTCCGTCCCGTCCCGTCCCTCTCTCCGTCCCGTCCCGTCCCTCTCTCCGTCCCGTCCCGTCCCTCTCTCCGTCCCGTCCCGTCCCTACCGTCCCGTCCCGTCCCTCTCTCCGTCCCGTCCCGTCCCTCTCTCCGTCCCGTCCCGTCCTTCCCTCCGTCCCGTCCCTCCCTCCGTCCCGTCCCTCCTCCGTCCCGTCCCTCCCTCCGACCCGTCCCTCCCTCCCTCCGACCCGTCCGTCCCTCCCTCCCTCCGTCCGTCCCTCCCTCCCTCCGACCCGTCCCTCCCTCCCTCCGACCCCTCCCTCCCTCCCTCCCTCCGTCCCGTCCCTCCCTCCCTCCGTCCCGTCCCTCCCTCCCTCCCTCCGTCCCGTCCCTCCCTCCCTCCGTCCCGTCCCTCCCTCCCTCCGTCCCGTCCCTCCCTCCGTCCCGTCCCTCCCTCCCTCCGTCCCGTCCCTCCCTCCCTCCGTCCCGTCCCTCCCTCCCTCCGTCCCGTCCCTCCCTCCGTCCCGTCCCGTCCCTCCGTCCCGTCCCGTCCCTCCGTCCCGTCCCGTCCCTCCCTCCGTCCCGTCCCGTCCCTCCCTCCGTCCCGTCCCGTCCCTCCGTCCCGTCCCGTCCCTCCCTCCGTCCCGTCCCGTCCCTCCCTCCGTCCCGTCCCGTCCCTCCCTCCGTCCCGTCCCGTCCCTCCCTCCGTCCCGTCCCGTCCCTCCCTCCGTCCCGTCCCTCCCTCCGTCCCGTCCCGTCCCTCCCTCCGTCCCGTCCCGTCCCTCCCTCCGTCCCGTCCCGTCCCGTCCCGTCCCGTCCCGTCCCTCCCTCCGTCCCTTCCCGTCCCTCCCTCCGTCCCGTCCCGTCCCTCCCTCCGTCCCGTCCCGTCCCGTCCCGTCCCTCCCTCCGTCCCGTCCCGTCCCGTCCCTCCCTCCGTCCGTCCCGTCCCTCCCTCCGTCCCGTCCCGTCCCTCCCTCTGTCCCGTCCGTCCCGTCCCTTCCGTCCCGTCCCTTCCGTCCCGTCCCTTCCGTCCCTTCCGTCCCGTCCCTTCCGTCCCTTCCGTCCCGTCCCTTCCGTCCCTTCCGTCCCTTCCGTCCCTTCCCGTCCCTTCCGTCCCTTCCGTCCCTTCCGTCCCGTCCCTTCCGTTCCGTCCCTTCCGTCCCGTCCCGTCCCGTCCCGTCCCTCCCTCCCTCCGGCCCGTCCGTCCCTCTCTCCGTCCCGTCCCGTCCCTCTCTCCGTCCCGTCCCGTCCCTCCCTCCGTCCCGTCCCGTCCCTCCCTCCGTCCCGTCCCTCCCCTCCGTCCTGTCCCTCCCTCCGTCCCGTCCCGTCCCTCCCTCCGTCCCGTCCCTCCCTCCGTCCCGTCCCTCCCTCCGTCCCGTCCCTCCCTCCGTCCTGTCCCTTCCTCCGTCTCGTCCCGTCCCTCCCTCCGTCCCATCCCTCCGTCCCGTCCAGTCCCGTCCCGTCCAGTCCCGTCCCGTCCCGTCCCCTCCCTCCCTCCGTCCCGTCCGTCCCTCCCTCCGTCCCTTTCCCGTCCTCCCTCCGTCCCGTCCCGTCCCTCCCTCCGTCCCTTCCCGTCCCTCCCTCCGTCCCTTCCCGTCCCTCCCTCCGTCCCGTCCCGTCCCTCCCTCCGTCCCGTCCCGTCCCTCCCTCCGTCCCGTCCCGTCCCTCCCTCCGTCCCGTCCCGTCCCTCCCTCCGTCCCGTCCCGTCCCGTCCCTTCCGTCCCGTCCCTTCCGTCCCGTCCCTTCCGTCCCGTCCCTTCCGTCCCGTCCCTTCCGTCCCTTCCGTCCCGTCCTGTCCCGTCCCGTCCCGTCCCCTCCCTCCCTCCCTCCGTCCCGTCCCGTCCCTCCCTCCCTCCGTCCCGTCCCGTCCCTCCCTCCGTCTCGTCCCGTCCCTCCCTCCGTCTCGTCCCGTCCTCCCTCCGTCCCGTCCCGTCCTTCCCTCCGTCCCGTCCCGTTCTCCGTCCCGTCCCGTCCCTCCCTCCGTCCCGTCCCTCCCCGTCCCGTCCCTCCTCCGTCCCGTCCCTCCCTCCGTCCCGTCCCTCCCTCCGTCCGTCCCGTCCCTCCCTCCGTCCCGTCCGTCCCTCCCTCCGTCCCGTCCGTCCCTCCCTCCGTCCCGTCCGTCCCTCCCTCCGTCCCGTCCGTCCCTCCCTCCGTCCCGTCCGTCCGTCCCTCCGTCCCGTCCGTCCCTCCGTCCCGTCCGTCCCTCCGTCCCGTCCGTCCCTCCGTCCCGTCCGTCCCTCCGTCCCGTCCGTCCCTCCGTCCCGTCCCTCCCTCCGTCCCGTCCCTCCCTCCGTTCTGTCCCGTCCCGTCCCTCCCTCTGTCCCGTCCCGTCCCGTCCCTCTCTCCGTCCCGTCCCTCTCTCCGTCCCGTCCCTCCCTCCGTCCCGTCCCGTCCTGTCCCTCCCTCCGTCCCGTCCCGTCCCTCCCTCCCTCCGTCCCGTCCCTCCCTCCGTCCCGTCCCTCCCTCCGTCCCGTCCCTCCCTCCGTCCCGTCCCTCACTCCGTCCCGTCCCGTCCCTCCCTCCGTCCTGTCCCGTCCCTTCCTCCCTCCATCCTGTCCCGTCAATCCCTCCCTCCGTCCCGTCCCGCCCGTCCCGTCCCTCCCTCCGTCTCGTCCCGTCCCACCTCCCTCCATCCCGTCCCCTTCCTCCCTCCCTCTCGTCAACCCTCCTTCCCGCCCGCCTCCTGTGCCCTTCCATCCCTCCCGCCCTCCCTCCCGTCCCTCCCTCCTGTCCCTCCCTCCCTCCCGCCCCGCCTTCCTTCCGTCCCTATCCCTCCGTCCCTCCCTCCGTCCCTCCCTCCGTCCCTCCCTCCGTCCCTCCCTCCGTCCCTCCCTCTCCCTCCCTCCGTCCCTCCCTCCGTCCCTCCCTCCGTCCCTCCCTCCGTCCCTCCCTCCGTCCCTCCCTCCGTCCCTCCCTCCCTCCCTCCCATCCCTCCCTCCCCACCCTCTCTCTCCTCCGTCTCCTCGCTCCCTCCTGCTCGTCCCTCAGTCCCGATCCCCCCCTCCTGCTCGTCCCTCCAGTCAACCCTCCTTCCTGCCCGTCCCCGTCCGTCCCTCCTTCCCGCCCGTCTCCCGTCCCCGTCCCTCCCTCCCTTCCTCTTATCCCCCGTCCTTCCCTTCCCTCCGTTTCTCCCTCCCGTCTCCGTCCCAATCTCCCTCCCTCTCGTCACAATCTCCCTCCCTCTCGTCCCTCCCTCTCTCTCTCCCTCTCATTCCTCCCTCCCTCCCTCCCGTCCATCCCGTCCCTCCGTCCCCACCCTCCCTCCCGTCCCTCCCTCCCGTTCCTCCGTCCCGTCCCGTCCCTCTCTCCGTCCCGTCCCGTCCCTCTCTCCGTCCCGTCCCGTCCTCTCTCCGTCCCGTCCCGTCCCTCTCTCCGTCCGTCCCGTCCCTCTCTCCGTCCCGTCCCGTCCTCTCTCCGTCCCGTCCCGTCCCTCTCTCCGTCCCGTCCCGTCCCTCTCTCCGTCCCGTCCCGTCCCTCTCTCCGTCCCGTCCCGTCCCTCTTTCCGTCCCGTCCCGTCCCTCTCTCCGTCCCGTCCCGTCCCTCTCTCCGTCCCGTCCCGTCCCTCTCTCCGTCCCGTCCCGTCCCTCTCTCCGTCCCGTCCCGTCCCTCTCTCCGTCCCGTCCCTCTCTCCGTCCCGTCCCTCTCTCCGTCCCGTCCCTCTCTCCGTCCCGTCCCTCTCTCCGTCCCGTCCCTCTCTCCGTCCCGTCCCACTCTCCGTCCCGTCCCTCTCTCTGTCCCGTCCCGTCCCTCCCTCCGTCCCGTCCCGTCCCTCCTTCCGTCCCGTCCCTCACTCTCTCCGTCCGTCCCTCCCTCCCTCCCTCCCTCCGTCCCGTCCCCTCCCTCCCTCCCTCCATCCCGTCCCTCGCTTTGTCCCGTCCCGTCCCTCGCTTTGTCCTGTCCCGTCCCTCCCTCCGTCCCGTCCCGTCCCTCCCTCCGTCCCGTCCCGTCCCTCCCTCCGTCCCGTCCCGTCCCTCTCTCCGTCCCGTCCCTCTCTCCGTCCCGTCCCTCTCTCCGTCCCGTCCCTCTCTCCGTCCCGTCCCTCTCTCCGTCCTGTCCCGTCCCTCTCTCTGTCCCGTCCCGTCCCTCTCTCCGTCCCGTCCCGTCCCTCTCTCCGTCCCGTCCCGTCCCGTCCCTCTCTCCGTCCCGTCCCTCTCTCCGTCCCGTCCCGTCCCTCCCTCCGTCCCGTCCCTCCCTCCGTCCCGTCCCTCCCTCCGTCCCGTCCCTCCCTCCCTCCGTCCCGTCCTCGCTTTGTCCCGTCCCGTCCCTCGCTTTGTCCCGTCCCGTCCCTCCCTCCGTCCCGTCCCGTCCCTCTCTCCGTCCCGTCCCTTTCTCCGTCCCGTCCCTCTCTCCGTCCCGTCCCTCTCTCCGTCCCGTCCCTCTCTCCGTCCCGTCCCTCTCTCCGTCCGTCCCTCTCTCCGTCCCGTCCCTCTCTCCGTCCCGTCCCTCTCTCCGTCCCGTCCCGTCCCTCTCTCCGTCCCGTCCGTCCTCTCTCCGTCCCGTCCCGTCCCTCTCTCCGTCCCGTCCCGTCCCTCTCTCCGTCCCGTCCCGTCCCGTCCCTCTCTCCGTCCCGTCCCGTCCTCACTCCGTCCCGTCCCGTCCCGTCCCTCTCTCCGTCCCGTCCCGTCCCTCCGTCCCGTCCCGTCCCTCCCTCCGTCCCGTCCCTCCCTCCGTCCGTCCCTCCCTCCGTCCCGTCCCTCCCTCCGTCCGTCCCTCCTCCGTCCCGTCCCTCCCTCCGTCCCGTCCCTCCCTCCGTCCCGTCCCTCCCTCCCTCCGTCCCGTCCCGTCCCTCACTCCGTCCCGTCCCGTCCTTCCCTCCCTCCGTCCCGTCCCTCCCTCCGTCCGTCCCTCCCTCCGTCCCGTCCCGTCCCTCCCTCCGTCCCGTCCCTCCCTCCGTCCCGTCCCTCCCTCCGTCCCGTCCCTCCCTCCGTCCGTCCCGTCCCTCCCTCCGTCCCGTCCCGTCCCGTCACGTCCTGTCCCTCCGTCCCGTCCCGTCCCGTCCCTCTCTCCGTTCGTCCCTTCCTCCCTCCGTCCCGTCCCGTCCCTCTCTCCGTCCCGTCCCTTCTCCCTCCGTCCCGTCCCTTCCTCCCTCCGTCCCGTCCCTCCCTCCCTCTGTCCCGTCCCGTCCCTCCCTCCGTCCCGTCCCGTCTCGTCCCGTCCCTCCTCCGTCCCGTCCCGTCCCTCCCTCCGTCCCGTCCCTCCCTCCGTCCCGTCCCGTCCTCCCTCCGTCCCGTCCTGTCCCTCCCTCCGTCCCGTCCTGTCCCTCCCTCCGTCCCGTCCCGTCCCGTCCCTCCCTCCGTCCCGTCCCGTCACGTCCTGTCCCTCCCTCCCTCCGTCCCGTCCCTCCCTCCCTCCATCCGTCCCGTCCCTCCCTCCCTCCTTCCCGCCTGCCTCCCGTCCCCGTCCATCCCTCCCTCCCTCGCTCCCGTCCCTCCCTCCCTCCCTCCCACCCCGCCTTCTCTCCCTCCTCCCTCCCCTCCCTCCCTCCCTCCCCTCCCTCCCTCCCTCCCCTCCCTCCCTCCCTCCCCCCCTCCCTCCCTCCCTCCCTCCCCCCCTCCCTCCCTCCCTCCCCTCCCCTCCCTCCGTCCCTCTCTCCGTCCCTCTCTCCGTCCCTCTCTCCGTCCCTCTCTCCGTCCCTCCCTCCGTCCCTCCCTCCGTCCCTCCCTCCGTCCCTCCCTCCGTCCCTCCCTCCCTCTGTCCCTCCCTCCGTCCCTCCCTCCGTCCCTCCCTCCGTCCCTCCCTCCGTCCCTCCCTCCGTCCCTCCTGTCTATCCCTCCCTCCCGTCCCTCCCTCCTGTCCCTCCCTCCCTCCCCACCCTCTCTCCCTCCCTCCTGCTCGTCCCTCAGTCCCGACCCCCCCTCCTGCTCGTCCCTCCAGTCAACCCTCCTTCCTGCCCGTCCCCTGTCCGTCCCTCCCTTCCTCCCGTCAACCCTCCTTCCCGCCCCTCTCCCGTCCCCCATCCCTCCCTCCTTCCCTCTCATCCCCCGTCCTTCCCTTTCCTCCGTTCCTCCCTCCCGTCCCCGTCCCAATCTCCCTCCCTTTCGTCCCTCTCTCCCTCCCTCTCGTCCCTCTCTCCCTCCCTCTCGTCCCTCTCTCCCTCTCTCTCGTCCCTCCCTCCCTCCCTCTCATTCCTCCCTCCCTCCCGTCCATCCCGTCCCTCTCTCCCGTCCCTCCCTCCCGTCCCGTCCCTCCCTCCCGTCCTTCCCTCCCCACCCTCCCTCCCTCCGTCTCCTCCCTCCCTCCTGCTCGTCCCTCACTCCCGACCGCCCCTCCCGCTGGTCCCTCCAGTCAACCCTCCTTCCTGCCCGTCCTTCGTCCGTTCCTCACTCCCTCCCGTCAACCCTCCTTCCCACCCGTCTCCTGTCCCCCATCCCTCCCTTCCTCCCTCCATCTCCCGTCTCCGTCCCAATCTTCCTCTCTCTCGTCCCTCCATTCCTCCCTCCCATCCCTCCATTCCTCCCTCCCGTCCCTCGCTCCCTCCCTCCCTCCCAGCCCTCGCTCCCTCCCTCCCTCCCGGCCCTCGCTCCCTCCCTCCCTCCCGGCCCTCGCTCCCTCCCTCCCTCGCTCCCTCCCGGCCCTCGCTCCCTCCCTCCCTCCCTCCCTCCCGGCCCTCGCTCCCTCCCTCCCTCCCGGCCCTCGCTCCCTCCCTCCCTCCCGGCCCTCGCTCCCTCCCTCCCTCCCGGCCCTCGCTCCCTCCCTGCCTCCCGGCCCTCGCTCCCTCCCTCCCTCCCGGCCCTCGCTCCCTCCCTCCCTCCCGGCCCTCGCTCCCTCCCTCCCTCCCGGCCCTCGCTCCCTCCCTCCCTCCCGGCCCTCGCTCCCTCCCTCCCTCCCGGCCCTCGCTCCCTCCCTCCCTCCCGGCCCTCGCTCCCTCCCTCCCTCCGGCCCTCGCTCCCTCCCTCCCTCCCGGCCCTCGCTCCCTCCCTCCCTCCCGGCCCTCGCTCCCTCCCTCCCTCCCGGCCCTCGCTCCCTCCCTCCCTCCCGGCCCTCGCTCCCTCCCTCCCTCCCGGCCCTCGCTCCCTCCCTCCCTCCCGGCCCTCGCTCCCTCCCTCCCTCCCGGCCCTCGCTCCCTCCCTCCCTCCCGGCCCTCGCTCCCTCCCTCCCTCCGGCCCTCGCTCCCTCCCTCCCTCCGGCCCTCGCTCCCTCCCTCCCTCTCGGCCCTCGCTCCCTCCCTCCCTCGCTCCCTCCCTCCCTCGCTCCCTCCCGGCCCTCGCTCCCTCCCTCCCTCCCTCCCTCCCTCCCGGCCCTCGCTCCCTCCCTCCCTCCCAGCCTTCGCTCCTCCCTCCCTCCCTCCCTCCCTCCCTCCCGGCCCTCGCTCCCTCCCTCCCTCCCAGCCTCGCTCCCTCCCTCCCTCCCTCCCGGCCCTCGCTCCCTCCCTCCCTCCCTCCCGTCCCCCGTCCGTCCCTCCGTCCCGTCCCGTCCCTCCCTCCGTCCCGTCCCGTCCCTCCCTCCGTCCCGTCCCGTCCCTCCCTCCGTCCCGTCCCGTCCCTCCATCCGTCCCGTCCCGTCCCTCCCTCCATCCCGTCCCGTCCCTCCCTTTCTCCCGTCCCTCCCTCCGTCCCGTCCCGTCCCTCCATCCATCCCGTCCCGTCCCTCTCTCCGTCCCGTCCCGTCCCTCCCTTTCTCCCGTCCCTCCCTCCGTCCCGTCCCGTCCCTCCCTCCGTCCCGTCCCGTCCCTTCCCCCGTCCCGTCCCGTCCCTCCCTCCGTCCCGTCCCGTCCTTCCCTCCCTCCGTCCCGTCCCGTCCCTCCCTCCGTCCGTCCCTCCCTCCGTCCCGTCC
>JANJGN010003987.1:0-27500 GCA_026770705.1 Isurus oxyrinchus
GGGGGGAGTGTGTCAGTATTTACAGGGGGGGAGGTGGGGGGGGGAGTGTGTCAGTATTTACAGGGGGGGGAGGTGGGGGGGGGGAGTGTGTCAGTATTTACGGGGGGGGAGGTGGGGGGGGAGTGTGTCAGTATTTACAGGGGGGGAGGTGGGGGGGGGAGTGTGTCAGTATTTACAGGGGGGGGAGGTGGGGGGGGAGTGTGTCAGTATTTACAGGGGGGGAGGTGGGGGGGGTGTGTGTCAGTATTTACAGGGTGGGAGGTGGGGGGGGGGAGTGTGTCAGTATTTACAGGTGGGGAGGTGGGTGGGGGAGTGTGTCAGTATTTACAGGGGGGGAGGTGGGGGGGGGGTGTGTGTCAGTATTTACAGGGGGGGAGGTGGGGGGAGGGAGTGTGTCAGTATTTACAGGGGGGGAGGTGGGGGGGGTGAGTGTGTCAGTATTTACAGGGGGGGAGGTGGGGGAGGGAGTGTGTCAGTATTTACGGGGGGGGGAGGTGGGGGGGGGAGTGTGTCAGTATTTACAGGGGGGGAGATGGGGGGGGTGTGTGTCAGTATTTACAGGGGGGGAGGTGGGGGGGGGTGTGTCAGTATTTACGGGGGGGAGGTGGGGGGGGGGAGTGTGTCAGTATTTACAGGGGGGGAGGTGGGGGGGGGAGTGTGTCAGTATTTACAGGGGGGGAGGTGGTGGGGGGGGGTGTGTGTCAGTATTTACAGGGGGGGAGGTGGTGGGGGGGGGTGTGTCAGTATTTACAGGGGGGGGAGGTGGGGGGGGGAGTGTGTCAGTATTTACAGGGGGGGGAGGTGGGGGGGGGAGTGTGTCAGTATTTACAGGGGGGGAGGTGGGGGGGGAGTGTGTCAGTATTTACAGGGGGGGAGGTGGGGGGGGAGTGTGTCAGTATTTACAGGGGGGGAGGTGGGGGGGGGTGTGTGTCAGTATTTACAGGGGGGGAGGTGGGGGGGGGGAGTGTGTCAGTATTTACAGGGGGGGAGGTGGTGGGGGGGGTGTGTGTCAGTATTTACAGGGGGGGAGGTGGGGGGGGGTGTGTGTCAGTATTTACAGGGGGGGAGGTGGGGTGGGGGAGTGTGTCAGTATTTACAGGGGGGGAGGTGGGGGTGGGGGGAGTGTGTCAGTATTTACAGGGGGGGAGGTGGGTGGGGGAGTGTGTCAGTATTTACAGGGGGGGAGGTGGGGGGGGAGTGTGTCAGTATTTACAGGGGGGGAGGTGGGGGGGGGAGTGTGTCAGTATTTACAGGGGGGAGGTGGGGGGGTGTGTGTCAGTATTTACAGGGGGGGGAGGTGGGGGGGGGGAGTGTGTCAGTATTTACAGGGGGGGAGGTGGGGGGGGGGGAGTGTGTCAGTATTTACAGGGGGGGAGGTGGGGGGGGAGTGTGTCAGTATTTACAGGGGGGGAGGTGGGGGGGTGTGAGTGTGTCAGTATTTACAGGTGGGGAGGTGGGGGGGGTAGTGTGTCAGTATTTACAGGGGGGGAGGTGGTGGGGGGGGGAGTGTGTCAGTATTTACAGGGGGGGAGGTGGGGGGGGGGGAGTGTGTCAGTATTTACAGGGGGGGAGGTGGGGGGGGAGTGTGTCAGTATTTACGGGGGGGGAGGTAGGGGGGGGTGTGTGTCAGTATTTACAGCGGGGGAGGTGGGGGGGGAGTGTGTCAGTATTTACAGGGGGGGGGAGGTGGGGGGGGGTGTGTGTCAGTATTTACAGGGGGGGAGGTGGGGGGGGTGTGTGTCAGTATTTACAGGGGGGGGAGGTGGGGGGGGGTGTGTGTCAGTATTTACAGGGGGGGAGGTAGGGGGGGTGTGTGTCAGTATTTACAGGGGGGGGAGGTGGGGGGGGGGTGTGTGTCAGTATTTACAGGGGGGGGAGGTGGGGGGGGGGAGTGTGTCAGTATTTACAGGGGGGGAGGTGGGGGGGGGGGAGTGTGTCAGTATTTACAGGGGGGGAGGTGGGGGTGGAGTGTGTCAGTATTTACAGGGGGGGAGTGTGTCAGTATTTACAGGGGGGGAGGTGGTTGGGGGGGGAGTGTGTCAGTATTTACAGGGGGGGAGGTGGGGGGGGAGTGTGTCAGTATTTACAGGGGGGGGAGGTGGGGGGGGGGAGTGTGTCAGTATTTACAGGGGGGGAGGTGGGGGGGGGGAGTGTGTCAGTATTTACAGGGGGGGAGGTGGGGGGGTGTGTGTCAGTATTTACAGGGGGGGTGGTGGGGGGGGGGAGTGTGTCAGTATTTACAGGGGGGGAGTGTGTCAGTATTTACAGGGGGGAGGTGGGGGGGGGGAGTGTGTCAGTATTTACAGGGGGGGAGGTGGGGGGGGGAGTGTGTCAGTATTTACAGGGGGGGAGGTGGGGGGGGGAGTGTGTCAGTATTTACAGGGGGGGAGGTGGGGGGGGGGAGTGTGTCAGTATTTACAGGGGGGGAGGTGGGGGGGTGTGTGTCAGTATTTACAGGGGGGGGGAGGTGGGGGGGGAGTGTGTCAGTATTTACTGGAGGGGACGTGGGGGGGGGGAGTGTGTCAGTATTTACAGGGGGGGAGGTGGGGGGGGGGAGTGTGTCAGTATTTACAGGGGGGGAGGTGGGGGGGGGGAGTGTGTCAGTATTTACAGGGGGGGAGGTGGGGGGGGTGAGGTGTGTCAGTATTTACAGGGGGGGAGGTGGGGGGGGGGAGTGTGTCAGTATTTACAGGGGGGGAGGTGGGGGGGGGAGTGTGTGTCAGTATTTACAGGGGGGGAGGTGGGGGGGGAGTGTGTCAGTATTTACAGGGGGGGAGGTGGGGGGGGGAGTGTGTCAGTATTTACAGGGGGGGAGGTGGGGGGGGGGGTGTGTCAGTATTTACAGGGGGGAGGTGGGGGGGGGGCCGTATTTACAGGGAGGGGAGGTGGGGGGGGGTGTGTGTGTCAGTATTTACAGGGGGGGAGGTGGGCGGGGGGGAGTATGTCAGTATTTACAGGGGGGGAGGTGGGGGGGAGGAGTTTGTCAGTATTTACAGGGGGGGAGGTGGGGGGGGGGAGTGTGTCCGTATTTACAGGGGTGCAGGTGGGGGGGGAGTGTGTCAGTATTTACAGGGGGGGAGGTGGGGGGGGGGGGAGTGTGTCAGTATTTACAGGGGGGGGAGGTGGGGGGGGGCTGTGTCAGTATTTACAGGGGGGGAGGTGGGGGGGGGAGTGTGTCAGTATTTACAGGGGGGGAGGTGGGGGGGGGGGTGTGTCAGTATTTACAGGGGGGGAGGTGGGGGGGGGCTGTGTCAGTATTTACGGGGGGGAGGTGGGGGGGGGAGTGTGTCAGTATTTACAGGGGGGGGAGGTGGGGGGGGGGTGTGTCAGTATTTACAGGGGGGGAGGTTCGGGGGGGAGTGTGTCAGTATTTACAGGGGGGGAGGTGGGGGGGGGTGTGTGTCAGTATTTACATGGGGGGAGGTGGGGGGGGGGTGTGTGTCAGTATTTACAGGGGGGGAGGTGGGGGGGGGGAGTGTCAGTTTTTACAGGGGGGGAGGTGGGGGGGGGAGTGTGTCAGTATTTACAGGGGGGGAGGTGGGGGGGGAGTGTGTCAGTATTTACAGGGGGGGAGGTGGGGGGGGGGGAGTGTGTCAGTATTTACAGGGGGGGAGGTGGGGGGGGGAGTGTGTCAGTATTTACAGGGGGGGAGGTGGGGGGGGGGTGTGTGTCAGTATTTACAGGGGGGGAGGTAGGGGGGGTGTGTGTCAGTATTTACAGGGGGGGGAGGTGGGGGGGGGAGTGTGTCAGTATTTACAGGGGGGGAGGTGGGGGGGGGGAGTGTGTCAGTATTTACAGGGGGGGAGGTGAGGGGGGAGTGTGTCAGTATTTACAGGGGGGGGAGGTGGGGGGGGGAGTGTGTCAGTATTTACAGGGGGGGAGGTGGGGGGGGGAGTGTGTCAGTATTTACAGGGGGGGAGGTGGGGGGGGGTGTGTGTCAGTATTTACAGGGGGGGGAGGTGGGGGGGGGAGTGTGTCAGTATTTACAGGGGGGGAGGTTGGGGGGGGGGGAGTGTGTCAGTATTTACAGGGGGGGAGGTGGGGGGGGGGAGTGTGTCAGTATTTACAGGGGGGGAGGTGGGGGGGGAGTGTGTCAGTATTTACAGGGGGGGGAGTGTGTCAGTATTTACAGGGGGGGAGGTGGGGGGGGGGAGTGTGTCAGTATTTACAGGGGGGGAGGTGGGGGGGGGGAGTGTGTCAGTATTTACAGGGGGGGAGGTGCGGGGGGGGGGAGTGTGTCAGTATTTACAGGGGGGGAGGTGGGGGGGGGGGAGTGTGTCAGTATTTACAGGGGGGGGAGGTGGGGGGGGGGAGTGTGTCAGTATTTACAGGGGGGGAGGTCGGGGGGGGGGTGTGTCAGTATTTTCAGGGGGGGAGGTGGGGGGGAGGGTGTGTGTCAGTATTTACAGGGGATCCCCGGGGAGTGTGTCAGTATTTACAGGCGGTCCCCGGGGAGTGTGTCAGTATTTACAGCGGGTCCCAGGGAGTGTGTCAGTATTTACAGGGGGTCCCCGGGGAGTGTGTCAGTCTTTACAGGGATCCCCGGGGAGTGTGTCAGTATTTACAGGGGGTCCCCGGGGAGTGTGTCAGTATTTACAGGGGGTCCCCGGGGAGTGTGTCAGTATTTACAGGGGTATCCCCGGGGAGTGTGTCAGTATTTATAGGGGATCCCCGGGGAGTGTGTCAGTATTTACAGGGGGGTCCCCAGGGAGTGTGTCAGTATTTACACGGGGTCCCCGCGGAGTGTGTCAGTATTTACAGTAGGTCCCCGGGGAGTGTGTCAGTATTTACAGGGGATCCCCGGGGAGTGTGTCAGTATTTACAGGGGGTCCCCGGGGAGTGTCATTATTTACAGCGGGTCCCCAGGGAGTGTGTCAGTATTTACAGGGTGTGCCCGGGGGGTGTGTCAGTATTTACAGGGGGGTCCCCAGAGAGTGTTTCTGTATTTACAGGGGGTCCCAGGGAGTGTGTCAGTATTTACAGGGGGTCCCCGGGGAGTGTGTCATTATTTACAGCGGGTGCCCGGGGAGTGTGTCAGTATTTACAGGGGGTCCCCGGGGAGTGTGTCAGTATTTACAGTGGTTCCCGGGGAGTGTGTCAGTATTTACAGGGGGTCCCCGGGGAGTGTGTCAGTATTTACAGGGGGTCCCCGGGGAGTGTGTCAGTATTTACAGGGGGTCCCCGAGGAGTGTGTCAGTAATTACAGGGGGGTCCCCAGGGAGTGTGTCTGTATTTACAGGGGGTCCCAGGGAGTGTGTCAGTATTTACAGGGGATCCCCGGGGAGTGTGTCAGTATTTACATGGGGTTTTTGGTGAGTGTGTCAGTACTTACAGGGGGGATCCCCGGGGAGTGTGTCAGTATTTACATGGGGTTTTTGGTGAGTGTGTCAGTATTTACAGGGGATCCCCGGGGAGTGTGTCAGTATTTACAGGGGGTCCCCAGGGAGTGTGTCAGTATTTACAGGGTGTGCCCGGGGGGTGTGTCAGTATTTACAGGGGGTCCCCAGAGAGTGTTTCTGTATTTACAGGGGGTCCCAGGGAGTGTGTCAGTATTTACAGGGGGTCCCCGGGGAGTGTGTCATTATTTACAGCGGGTGCCCGGGGAGTGTGTCAGTATTTACAGGGGGTCCCCGGGGAGTGTGTCAGTATTTACAGTGGTTCCCGGGGAGTGTGTCAGTATTTACAGGGGGTCCCCGGGGAGTGTGTCAGTATTTACAGGGGGTCCCCGGGGAGTGTGTCAGTATTTACAGGGGGTCCCCGAGGAGTGTGTCAGTAATTACAGGGGGGTCCCCAGGGAGTGTGTCTGTATTTACAGGGGGTCCCAGGGAGTGTGTCAGTATTTACAGGGGATCCCCGGGGAGTGTGTCAGTATTTACATGGGGTTTTTGGTGAGTGTGTCAGTACTTACAGGGGGGATCCCCAGGGAGTGTGTCAGTATTTACATGGGGTTTTTGGTGAGTGTGTCAGTATTTACAGGGGATCCCCGGGGAGTGTGTCAGTATTTACATGGGGTTTTTGGTGAGTGTGTCAGTACTTACAGGGGGGATCCCCGGGGAGTGTGTCAGTATTTACATGGGGTTTTTGGTGAGTGTGTCAGTATTTACAGGGGATCCCCGGGGAGTGTGTCAGTATTTACAGGGGGTCCCCAGGGAGTGTGTCAGTATTTACAGGGTGTGCCCGGGGGGTGTGTCAGTATTTACAGGGGGGTCCCCAGAGAGTTTTTCTGTATTTACAGTGGGTCCCAGGGAGTGTGTCAGTATTTACAGGGGGTCCCCGGGGAGTGTGTCATTATTTACAGCGGGTGCCCGGGGAGTGTGTCAGTATTTACAGGGGGTCCCCGGGGAGTGTGTCAGTATTTACAGTGGTTCCCGGGGAGTGTGTCAGTATTTACAGGGGGTCCCCGGGGAGTGTGTCAGTATTTACAGGGGGTCCCTGGGGAGTGTGTCAGTATTTACAGGGGGTCCCCGGGGAGTGTGTCAGTATTTACAGGGGGTCCCGGGGAGTGTGTCAGCATTTACAGGGGGGCCCCGTGGAGTGTGTCAGTATTTACAGGGGGGTCCCCGGGGAGTGTGTCAGCATTTAAAGGGGGTCCCCGGGGAGTGTGTCAGTATTTACAGGAGGTCCCCGGGGAGTGTGTCAGTATTTACAGGGGGTCCCCGGGGAGTGTGTCAGTATTTACAGGGGGTCCCCGGGGAGTCTGTCAGTATTTACAGGGGGTCCCCGGGGAGTGTGTCAGTATTTACAGGGGGTCCCCGGGGAGTGTGTCAGTATTTACAGGCGGTCCCCGGGGAGTGTGTCAGTATTTACAGGGGGTCCCCGGGGAGTGTGTCAGTATTTACAGGGGGGACCCTGGGGCATGTGTCAGTATTTACAGTTGGTCCCCGGGGAGTGTGTCAGTATTTACAGGGGGTCCCTGCAGATAGTGTCAGTATTTACAGGGGGGACCCGGGGAGTGTGTCAGTATTTACAGGGGGGGGGGTCCCCGGGGAGTGTTTCAGTATTGACAGGTGGTCCACAGTTGGTGTGTCAGTATTTACAGGGGGGGGTCCCCGGGGAGTGTGTCAGTATTTACAGGGGGACCCTGGGGCGTGTGTCAGTATTTACAGGGGGTCCCCGGGGAGTGTGTTAGTATTTACAGGGGGTCCCCGGGGAGTGTGTCAGCATTTACAGGAGGTCCCCGGGGAGTGTGTCAGTATTTACAGGGGGGACCCTGGGGCGTGTGTCAGTATTTACAGTTGGTCCCCGGGGAGTGTGTCAGTATTTACACGGTGGGGAAGTGCATCAGTATTTACAGGGGAGGTGTCCCCGGGGTGTGTGTCAGTATTTACAGGGGGACGGTCCCCGGAGAGTGCGTCAGTATTTACAGGTGGTCCACAGTTAGTGTGACAATATTTACAGGGGGGGACCCGGGGTGTGTGTCAGTATTTACAGGTGGTCCACAGTTAGTGTGACAGTATTTACAGGGGGGGTCCCCGGGGAGTGTGTCAGTATTTACAGGGGGGCGGTCCCCAGAGAGTGCGTCAGTATTTACGGGGGGGAGGGGCGGGGGGAGGGGGGGGGTCCCCGGGGAGTGCGTCAGTATTTACAGGGGGTCCCCAGGGAGTGTGTCATTATTTACAGGGGGGGTCCCCGGGGAGTGTGTCATTATTTACAGGGGGGTCCCCGGGGAGTGTGTCATTATTTACAGGGGGGTCCCCGGGGAGTGTGTCATTATTTACAGGGGGGTCCCCGGGGAGTGTGTCATTATTTACAGGGGGATCCCCGGGGAGTGTGTCATTATTTACAGGGGGGGGTCCCCAGGAAGTGCGTCTGTATTTACAGAGGTGGTCCCCGCGGATTGTGTCAGTATTTACATGGGTGGGAATGTGTCAGTATTTACAGGGGGGGTCCCCGGGGTGTGTGTCAGTATTTACATGGGTGGGAGTGTGTCAGTATTTACAGTGGGTGGGTCCCCGGGGAGTGTGTGAGTATTTACAGGGGGGACCCTGGGTAGTGTGTCAGTATTTACACGGGGGGAGAAGTGCGTTTTTATTTACAGGGGGGGTCCCTGGGGAGAGCGTTAGTATTATAGGGGGGTCCCCGGGGTGTGCGTCAGTATTTACAGGGGGGGATCCCCGGGGAGTGTGTCAGTATTTACAGGGGATTCCCACGGAGTGTGTCTGTATTTACAGGGGGTCCCCGGGGAGTGTGTCAGTATTTACATGGGGGTAAGTGGGTCAGTATTTACAGAGGTGGGTCCCCGGGGAGTGTGTCAGTATTTACAGGGGGGGGATCCCCGGGGAGTGTGTCAGTATTTACAGGGGATTCCCGCGGAGTGTGTCTGTATTTACAGGGGGTCCCCGGGGAGTGTGTCAGTATTTACATGGGGGTAAGTGGGTCAGTATTTACAGAGGTGGGTCCCCGGGGAGTGTGTCAGTATTTACAGAGGGGGTCCCCGGGGAGTGTGTCAGTGTTTACAGAGGGGGTCCCCGGGGAGTGTGTCAGTGTTTACAGAGGGGGTCCCCGGGGAGTGTGTCAGTGTTTACAGAGGGGGTCCCCGGGGAGTGTGTCAGTATTTACAGAGGTGGGTCCCCGGGGAGTGTGTCAGTATTTACAGAGGGGGTCCCCGTGGAGTGTGTCAGTATTTACAGGGGGGTCCCCGGGGAGTGTGTCAGTATTTACAGAGGTGGGTCCCCGTGGAGTGTGTCAGTATTTACAGGGGGGATACCCGGGGAGTATGTCAGTATTTACAGTGGGGATCCCCCTTGGAGTGTGTCAGTATTTACAGAGGGGGATCCCCCGGTGAGTGTGTCAGTATTTACAGGGGGGATCCCCCGGGGAGTGTGTCAGTATTTACAGGGGGGATCCCCCGGGGAGTGTGTCAGTATTTACAGGGGGGATACCCGGGGAGTATGTCAGTATTTACAGGGGGGATCCCCCGGGGAGTGTGTCAGTATTTACAGGGGGGATCCCCCGGGGAGTGTGTCAGTATTTACAGGGGGGATCCCCCGGGGAGTGTGTCAGTATTTACAGGGGGGATACCCGGGGAGTGTGTCAGTATTTACAGAGGGGGATCCCCCGTGGAGTGTGTCAGTATTTACAGGGGGTCCCGTGGAGTGTGTCAGTATTTACAGGGGGGATACCCGGGGAGTGTGTCAGTATTTACAGAGGGGGATCCCCCGTGGAGTGTGTCAGTATTTACAGGGGGGATCCCCCGGGGAGTGTGTCAGTATTTACAGGGGGGATACCCGGGGAGTGTGTCAGTATTTACAGGGGGGATCCCCCGGGGAGTGTGTCAGTATTTACAGAGGGGGATCCCCGTGGAGTGTGTCAGTATTTACAGAGGGGGATCCCCCGTGGAGTGTGTCAGTATTTACAGGGGGGGGATCCCCGGGGAGTGTGTCAGTATTTACAGGGGATCCCCGGGGAGTGTGTCAGTATTTACAGGGGATCCCCGGGGAGTGTGTCAGTATTTACAGGGGATCCCCGGGGAGTGTGTCAGTATTTACAGGGGATCCCCGGGGAGTGTGTCAGTATTTACAGGGGATCCCCGGGGAGTGTGTCAGTATTTACAGGGGGGGAAGTGTGTCAGTATTTACAGGGGATCCCCGGGGAGTGTGTCAGTATTTACAGGGGGGATCCCCCGGGGAGTGTGTCAGTATTTACAGGGGATCCCCGGGGAGTGTGTCAGTATTTACAGGGGGGATCCCCCGGGGAGTGTGTCAGTATTTACAGGGGGTCCCCGGGGAGTGTGTCAGTATTTACAGAGGGGGATCCCCCGGGGAGTGTGTCAGTATTTACAGGGGGGGATCCCCCGGGCAGTGTGTCAGTATTTACAGGGGGGATCCCCCGGGGAGTGTGTCAGTATTTACAGGGTGGATCCCCCGGGGAGTGTGTCAGTATTTACAGAGGGGGATCCCCCGGGGAGTGTGTCAGTATTTACAGAGGGGGTCCCCGTGGAGTGTGTCAGTATTTACAGGGGGTCCCCGGGGAGTGTGTCAGTATTTACATGGGGGTAAGTGGGTCAGTATTTACAGAGGTGGGTCCCCGTGGAGTGTGTCAGTATTTACAGAGGTGGGTCCCCGTGGAGTGTGTCAGTATTTACAGGGGGTCCCGTGGAGTGTGTCAGTATTTACAGGGGGGAATCCCCCGGGGAGTGTGTCAGTATTTACAGAGGGGGGTCCCCCGGGGAGTGTGTCAGTATTTACAGAGGGGGATCCCCCTTGGAGTGTGTCAGTATTTACAGTGGGGGATCCCCCGGGGAGTGTGTCAGTATTTACAGAGGGGGGTCCCCCGGGGAGTGTGTCAGTATTTACAGAGGGGGATCCCCCTTGGAGTGTGTCAGTATTTACAGTGGGGGATCCCCCGGGGAGTGTGTCAGTATTTACAGAGGTGGGTCCCCGTGGAGTGTGTCAGTATTTACAGGGGGTCCCGTGGAGTGTGTCAGTATTTACAGGGGGGAATCCCCCGGGGAGTGTGTCAGTATTTACAGAGGGGGGTCCCCCGGGGAGTGTGTCAGTATTTACAGAGGGGGATCCCCCTTGGAGTGTGTCAGTATTTACAGTGGGGGATCCCCCGGGGAGTGTGTCAGTATTTACAGAGGGGGATCCCCCGGGGAGTGTGTCAGTATTTACAGAGGGGGATCCCCCGGGGAGTGTGTCAGTATTTACAGGGGGGAATCCCCCGGGGAGTGTGTGACTATTCACAGGGGGTCTTCATCGTTCCAGGGTGTTGGGGAATTTGACGCGGGAGGGGCGGGGGAGGGGTGGGTGGCTGGGATGATTCCGACGCGGCTTCAGGAGCCCGATGAACGCCGGGCTGATCCTCCGCGAGCTGCTTCGCGCGGCTGCTGTGTTGGGCAGAGGCGGAGGGGAAGATGGGGAGCCTGGGTTTGGGTTTCCCGGTGGGGAGCGGCTGTGGTGGTGGTGGATGGGGGGTCAGTAGTGGGTGGGGAGGGGCCGGTGGCTGAGGTCCGTGGGTGTGAGGAACGTGTTGGGGGTGAAGTCAGTCAAAAGGCATTCCCTGTCCCTGCGGAATCGGCGGGCAAACAAAGGCGGGCGCGCGCCTGTGCCCGTTGAGGTTGGGAACGGGGCTGGTGGGGATTTCCCATTCCGTCAGAGAAGAGAAACATGACTCGCGCCGCCCCCCGCAGTCAAATAGCTCGCGGTGGCGTTGGTCGGTGGGGGGGGGGTTAAAATCGAACGGACCGGTGAATAAAAGGGATCTGGAGACCCCCCCCCCCCACCCTCTGTCCGGCACAGGCTGCGGCTCAAGCCCCACCGGAAAGGGACTGTTTGAATTTCCATTTGGCCGACGCAAAAGGCGAGGTAGGGCCCTGCGCCTTTAAGACGGGAGGGACGTGGTGGGGAAGGGTGGGCGTGGCCCCGAGCCGCCGGCACCTTGCCTTTAAGAGGCCAATGCGGCGTCATGGCGGGACCGTACCACTCGGAAGCTGAACCGCGGGGGGGGTTTCATTGGAAGACGCAATGGAAGGGGAGGGGACCCGGCCTGGGGGGGAGGGGTCTCAGAGACAGAGAGAGGGAGAATTTTATTAAACATATATATTTATATTGGGGGGCAGGGGGAGGGGGATGGGAGGAGAAGGGTGGGGGGTTTGAGTGGGGAATCTCACTTCCGCGTCCCCCCTCTGGGGGGCAGAATGGTTGAGTCCGGACATCCATGTAGCAAACAGGAGAGAAAAGGATACAGGCAGAAAGAGAGTGAGTGTGTCAGAGAGAGAGAGAGAGAGAGTGTGTGTGTCAGAGAGAGAGAGAGAGAGAGTGTGTGTGTCAGAGAGAGAGAGAGTGTGTGTGTCAGAGAGAGAGAGAGTGTGTGTGTGTGTCAGAGAGAGAGAGAGTGTGTGTGTGTGTCAGAGAGAGAGAGAGTGTGTGTGTCAGAGAGAGAGAGAGTGTGTGTGTGTCAGAGAGAGAGAGAGTGTGTGTGTGTGTCAGAGAGAGAGAGTGTGTGTGTGTCAGAGAGAGAGAGTGTGTGTGTGTGTCAGAGAGAAAGAGAGTGTGTGTGTGTGTGTGTCAGAGAGAGAGAGTGTGTGTGTCAGAGAGAGAGAGAGAGAGAGTGTGTGTGTCAGAGAGAGAGAGAGTGTGTGTGTCAGAGAGAGAGAGAGAGTGTGTGTGTGTGTCAGAGAGAGAGAGAGAGAGAGTGTGTGTGTCAGAGAGAGAGAGAGAGTGTGTGTGTGTGTCAGAGAGAGAGAGTGTGTGTGTGTGTGTCAGAGAGAGAGAGTGTGTGTGTGTGTGTCAGAGAGAGAGAGAGTGTGTGTGTGTGTCAGAGAGAGAGTGTGTGTGTCAGAGAGAGAGAGAGTGTGTGTGTCAGAGAGAGAGAGAGTGTGTGTCAGAGAGAGAGAGAGTGTGTGTCAGAGAGAGAGAGAGTGTGTGTGTGTGTCAGAGAGAGAGAGTGTGTGTGTCAGAGAGAGAGAGAGTGTGTGTGTCAGAGAGAGAGAGAATGTGTGTGTGTCAGAGAGAGAGAATGTGTGTGTGTCAGAGAGAGAGAGAATGTGTGTGTGTCAGAGAGAGAGTGTGTGTGTGTCAGAGAGAGAGAGTGTGTGTGTGTCAGAGAGAGAGTGTGTGTGTGTGTGTCAGAGAGAGAGAGAGTGTGTGTGTGTCAGGGAGAGAGAGAGAGTGTGTGTGTGTCAGAGAGAGAGAGTGTGTGTGTGTCAGAGAGAGAGAGAGTGTGTGTGTGTCAGAGAGAGAGAGAGTGTGTGTGTGTGTCAGAGAGAGAGTGTGTGTGTGTGTGTCAGAGAGAGAGAGTGTGTGTGTGTCAGAGAGAGAGTGTGTGTGTATGTGTCAGAGAGAGAGAGAGAGTGTGTGTGTCAGAGAGAGAGAGAGAGTGTGTGTGTCAGAGAGAGAGAGAGAGTGTGTGTGTCAGAGAGAGAGAGAGAGTGTGTGTGTCAGAGAGAGAGAGTGTGTGTGTCAGAGAGAGAGTGTGTGTGTGTGTCAGAGAGAGAGAGAGTGTGTGTGTGTGTGTCAGAGAGAGTGTGTGTGTGTGTCAGAGAGAGAGAGTGTGTGTGTGTCAGAGAGAGTGTGTGTGTGTGTGTCAGAGAGAGTGTGTGTGTGTGTGTCAGAGAGAGAGAGTGTGTGTGTCAGAGAGAGAGAGTGTGTGTGTCAGAGAGAGAGAGAGAGTGTGTGTGTGTGTCAGAGAGAGAGAGTGTGTGTGTGTGTCAGAGAGAGAGTGTGTGTGTGTGTGTCAGAGAGAGAGAGTGTGTGTGTGTCAGAGAGAGAGAGTGTGTGTGTGTCAGAGAGAGAGAGAGTGTGTGTGTGTCAGAGAGAGAGAGAGAGTGTGTGTGTCAGAGAGAGAGAGTGTGTGTGTCAGAGAGAGAGAGTGTGTGTGTCAGAGAGAGAGAGTGTGTGTGTCAGAGAGAGAGAGTGTGTGTGTCAGAGAGAGAGAGTGTGTGTGTCAGAGAGAGAGAGTGTGTGTGTCAGAGAGAGAGAGTGTGTGTGTCAGAGAGAGAGAGAGAGAGTGTGTGTGTGTGTGTGTCAGAGAGAGAGAGTGTGTGTGTGTGTGTGTCAGAGAGTGTGTGTGTGTGTGTCAGAGAGAGAGTGTGTGTGTGTGTGTCAGAGAGAGAGTGTGTGTGTGTGTGTCAGAGAGAGAGAGTGTGTGTGTCAGAGAGAGAGAGTGTGTGTGTCAGAGAGAGAGAGTGTGTGTGTCAGAGAGAGAGAGTGTGTGTGTCAGAGAGAGAGAGTGTGTGTGTCAGAGAGAGAGAGTGTGTGTGTCAGAGAGAGAGAGTGTGTGTGTCAGAGAGAGAGAGTGTGTGTGTCAGAGAGAGAGAGTGTGTGTGTCAGAGAGAGAGAGTGTGTGTGTCAGAGAGAGAGAGTGTGTGTGTCAGAGAGAGAGTGTGTGTGTCAGAGAGAGAGAGAGAGTGTGTGTGTGTGTCAGAGAGAGAGAGAGAGAGAGAGTGTGTGTGTGTGTCAGAGAGAGAGAGAGAGTGTGTGTGTGTCAGAGAGAGAGAGAGTGTGTGTGTGTCAGAGAGAGAGAGTGTGTGTGTGTGTCAGAGAGAGAGAGTGTGTGTGTGTCAGAGAGAGAGAGAGTGTGTGTGTCAGAGAGAGAGAGAGTGTGTGTGTCAGAGAGAGAGAGAGTGTGTGTGTCAGAGAGAGAGAGAGTGTGTGTGTCAGAGAGAGAGTGTGTGTCAGAGAGAGAGTGTGTGTCAGAGAGAGAGAGAGAGTGTGTGTGTGTCAGAGAGAGAGAGAGAGTGTGTGTGTCAGAGAGAGAGTGTGTGTCAGAGAGAGAGAGAGTGTGTGTGTGTCAGAGAGAGAGAGTGTGTGTGTCAGAGAGAGAGAGTGTGTGTGTCAGAGAGAGAGAGTGTGTGTGTCAGAGAGAGAGTGTGTGTGTCAGAGAGAGAGTGTGTGTGTCAGAGAGAGAGTGTGTGTGTCAGAGAGAGAGTGTGTGTGTCAGAGAGAGAGTGTGTGTGTCAGAGAGAGAGTGTGTGTGTCAGAGAGAGAGTGTGTGTGTCAGAGAGAGAGTGTGTGTGTCAGAGAGAGAGTGTGTGTGTCAGAGAGAGAGTGTGTGTGTCAGAGAGAGAGAGAGAGAGAGAGTGTGTGTGTGTGTCAGAGAGAGAGAGAGAGAGAGAGTGTGTGTGTGTGTCAGAGAGAGAGAGTGTGTGTGTGTCAGAGAGAGAGAGAGTGTGTGTGTGTCAGAGAGAGAGAGAGTGTGTGTGTGTGTCAGAGAGAGAGAGAGAGTGTGTGTGTCAGAGAGAGAGAGAGAGTGTGTGTGGCAGAGAGAGAGTGTGTGTGTGTGTCAGAGAGAGAGAGAGTGTGTGTGTCAGAGAGAGAGAGTATGTGTGTGTGTCAGAGAGAGAGAGTGTGTGTGTGTGTCAGAGAGAGTGTGTGTGTGTGTGTCAGAGAGAGAGAGAGTGTGTGTGTGTCAGAGAGAGAGAGAGTGTGTGTGTGTCAGAGAGAGAGAGAGAGTGTGTGTGTGTCAGAGAGAGAGAGAGAGAGTGTGTGTGTCAGAGAGAGAGAGTGTGTGTGTGTGTCAGAGAGAGAGAGAGTGTGTGTGTGTGTCAGAGAGAGAGAGAGTGTGTGTGTGTCAGAGAGAGAGTGTGTGTGTGTCAGAGAGAGAGTGTGTGTGTGTGTGTCAGAGAGAGAGAGTGTGTGTGTGTCAGAGAGAGAGAGTGTGTGTGTGTGTCAGAGAGAGAGAGTGTGTGTGTGTGTCAGAGAGAGAGAGTGTGTGTGTGTGTCAGAGAGAGAGTGTGTGTGTGTGTGTCAGAGAGAGAGTGTGTGTGTGTGTGTCAGAGAGAGAGTGTGTGTGTGTCAGAGAGAGAGAGAGAGTGTGTGTGTCAGAGAGAGAGAGAGAGTGTGTGTGTCAGAGAGAGAGAGAGAGTGTGTGTGTCAGAGAGAGAGAGAGAGTGTGTGTGTCAGAGAGAGAGAGAGAGTGTGTGTGTCAGAGAGAGAGAGAGAGTGTGTGTGTCAGAGAGAGAGAGAGAGTGTGTGTGTCAGAGAGAGAGAGAGAGTGTGTGTGTCAGAGAGAGAGAGTGTGTGTGTCAGAGAGAGAGAGTGTGTGTGTCAGAGAGAGAGAGTGTGTGTGTCAGAGAGAGAGAGTGTGTGTGTCAGAGAGAGAGAGTGTGTGTGTCAGAGAGAGAGAGTGTGTGTGTCAGAGAGAGAGAGTGTGTGTGTCAGAGAGAGAGAGTGTGTGTGTCAGAGAGAGAGAGTGTGTGTGTCAGAGAGAGAGAGTGTGTGTGTCAGAGAGAGAGAGTGTGTGTGTCAGAGAGAGAGAGTGTGTGTGTCAGAGAGAGAGAGTGTGTGTGTCAGAGAGAGAGAGTGTGTGTGTCAGAGAGAGAGAGTGTGTGTGTCAGAGAGAGAGAGTGTGTGTGTCAGAGAGAGAGAGTGTGTGTGTCAGAGAGAGAGAGTGTGTGTGTCAGAGAGAGAGAGTGTGTGTGTCAGAGAGAGAGTGTGTGTGTCAGAGAGAGAGAGAGTGTGTGTGTGTGTCAGAGAGAGAGAGTGTGTGTGTCAGAGAGAGAGAGAGTGTGTGTGTCAGAGAGAGAGAGAATGTGTGTGTGTCAGAGAGAGAGAATGTGTGTGTGTCAGAGAGAGAGAGAATGTGTGTGTGTCAGAGAGAGAGTGTGTGTGTGTCAGAGAGAGAGAGTGTGTGTGTGTCAGAGAGAGAGTGTGTGTGTGTGTGTCAGAGAGAGAGAGAGTGTGTGTGTGTCAGGGAGAGAGAGAGAGTGTGTGTGTGTCAGGGAGAGAGAGTGTGTGTGTGTCAGAGAGAGAGAGAGTGTGTGTGTGTCAGAGAGAGAGAGAGTGTGTGTGTGTGTCAGAGAGAGAGTGTGTGTGTGTGTGTCAGAGAGAGAGAGTGTGTGTGTGTCAGAGAGAGAGTGTGTGTGTATGTGTCAGAGAGAGAGAGAGAGTGTGTGTGTCAGAGAGAGAGAGAGAGTGTGTGTGTCAGAGAGAGAGAGAGAGTGTGTGTGTCAGAGAGAGAGAGAGAGTGTGTGTGTCAGAGAGAGAGAGAGAGTGTGTGTGTCAGAGAGAGAGAGTGTGTGTGTCAGAGAGAGAGTGTGTGTGTGTGTCAGAGAGAGAGAGTGTGTGTGTGTCAGAGAGAGAGAGTGTGTGTGTCAGAGAGAGAGAGTGTGTGTGTCAGAGAGAGAGAGTGTGTGTGTGTCAGAGAGAGTGTGTGTGTGTGTGTCAGAGAGAGTGTGTGTGTGTGTGTCAGAGAGAGAGAGTGTGTGTGTCAGAGAGAGAGAGAGAGTGTGTGTGTGTGTCAGAGAGAGAGAGTGTGTGTGTGTGTCAGAGAGAGAGTGTGTGTGTGTGTGTCAGAGAGAGAGAGTGTGTGTGTGTCAGAGAGAGAGAGTGTGTGTGTGTCAGAGAGAGAGAGAGTGTGTGTGTGTCAGAGAGAGAGAGAGAGTGTGTGTGTCAGAGAGAGAGAGTGTGTGTGTCAGAGAGAGAGAGTGTGTGTGTCAGAGAGAGAGAGTGTGTGTGTCAGAGAGAGAGAGTGTGTGTGTCAGAGAGAGAGAGTGTGTGTGTCAGAGAGAGAGAGTGTGTGTGTCAGAGAGAGAGAGTGTGTGTGTCAGAGAGAGAGAGAGAGAGTGTGTGTGTGTGTGTGTCAGAGAGAGAGAGTGTGTGTGTGTGTGTGTCAGAGAGTGTGTGTGTGTGTGTCAGAGAGAGAGTGTGTGTGTGTGTGTCAGAGAGAGAGTGTGTGTGTGTGTGTCAGAGAGAGAGAGTGTGTGTGTCAGAGAGAGAGAGTGTGTGTGTCAGAGAGAGAGAGTGTGTGTGTCAGAGAGAGAGAGTGTGTGTGTCAGAGAGAGAGAGTGTGTGTGTCAGAGAGAGAGAGTGTGTGTGTCAGAGAGAGAGAGTGTGTGTGTCAGAGAGAGAGAGTGTGTGTGTCAGAGAGAGAGAGTGTGTGTGTCAGAGAGAGAGAGTGTGTGTGTCAGAGAGAGAGAGTGTGTGTGTCAGAGAGAGAGTGTGTGTGTCAGAGAGAGAGAGAGAGTGTGTGTGTGTGTCAGAGAGAGAGAGAGAGAGAGAGTGTGTGTGTGTGTCAGAGAGAGAGAGAGAGTGTGTGTGTGTCAGAGAGAGAGAGAGTGTGTGTGTGTCAGAGAGAGAGAGTGTGTGTGTGTGTCAGAGAGAGAGAGTGTGTGTGTGTCAGAGAGAGAGAGAGTGTGTGTGTCAGAGAGAGAGAGAGTGTGTGTGTCAGAGAGAGAGAGAGTGTGTGTGTCAGAGAGAGAGAGAGTGTGTGTGTCAGAGAGAGAGTGTGTGTCAGAGAGAGAGTGTGTGTCAGAGAGAGAGAGAGAGTGTGTGTGTGTCAGAGAGAGAGAGAGAGTGTGTGTGTCAGAGAGAGAGTGTGTGTCAGAGAGAGAGAGAGTGTGTGTGTGTCAGAGAGAGAGAGTGTGTGTGTCAGAGAGAGAGAGTGTGTGTGTCAGAGAGAGAGAGTGTGTGTGTCAGAGAGAGAGTGTGTGTGTCAGAGAGAGAGTGTGTGTGTCAGAGAGAGAGTGTGTGTGTCAGAGAGAGAGTGTGTGTGTCAGAGAGAGAGTGTGTGTGTCAGAGAGAGAGTGTGTGTGTCAGAGAGAGAGTGTGTGTGTCAGAGAGAGTGTGTGTGTCAGAGAGAGAGTGTGTGTGTCAGAGAGAGAGTGTGTGTGTCAGAGAGAGAGAGAGAGAGAGAGTGTGTGTGTGTGTCAGAGAGAGAGAGAGAGAGAGAGTGTGTGTGTGTGTCAGAGAGAGAGAGTGTGTGTGTGTCAGAGAGAGAGAGAGTGTGTGTGTGTCAGAGAGAGAGAGAGTGTGTGTGTGTGTCAGAGAGAGAGAGAGAGTGTGTGTGTCAGAGAGAGAGAGAGAGTGTGTGTGGCAGAGAGAGAGTGTGTGTGTGTGTCAGAGAGAGAGAGAGTGTGTGTGTCAGAGAGAGAGAGTATGTGTGTGTGTCAGAGAGAGAGAGTGTGTGTGTGTGTCAGAGAGAGTGTGTGTGTGTGTGTCAGAGAGAGAGAGAGTGTGTGTGTGTCAGAGAGAGAGAGAGTGTGTGTGTGTCAGAGAGAGAGAGAGAGTGTGTGTGTGTCAGAGAGAGAGAGAGAGAGTGTGTGTGTCAGAGAGAGAGAGTGTGTGTGTGTGTCAGAGAGAGAGAGAGTGTGTGTGTGTGTCAGAGAGAGAGAGAGTGTGTGTGTGTCAGAGAGAGAGTGTGTGTGTGTCAGAGAGAGAGTGTGTGTGTGTGTGTCAGAGAGAGAGAGTGTGTGTGTGTCAGAGAGAGAGAGTGTGTGTGTGTGTCAGAGAGAGAGAGTGTGTGTGTGTGTCAGAGAGAGAGAGTGTGTGTGTGTGTCAGAGAGAGAGTGTGTGTGTGTGTGTCAGAGAGAGAGTGTGTGTGTGTGTGTCAGAGAGAGAGTGTGTGTGTGTCAGAGAGAGAGAGAGAGTGTGTGTGTCAGAGAGAGAGAGAGAGTGTGTGTGTCAGAGAGAGAGAGAGAGTGTGTGTGTCAGAGAGAGAGAGAGAGTGTGTGTGTCAGAGAGAGAGAGAGAGTGTGTGTGTCAGAGAGAGAGAGAGAGTGTGTGTGTCAGAGAGAGAGAGAGAGTGTGTGTGTCAGAGAGAGAGAGAGAGTGTGTGTGTCAGAGAGAGAGAGTGTGTGTGTCAGAGAGAGAGAGTGTGTGTGTCAGAGAGAGAGAGTGTGTGTGTCAGAGAGAGAGAGTGTGTGTGTCAGAGAGAGAGAGTGTGTGTGTCAGAGAGAGAGAGTGTGTGTGTCAGAGAGAGAGAGTGTGTGTGTCAGAGAGAGAGAGTGTGTGTGTCAGAGAGAGAGAGTGTGTGTGTCAGAGAGAGAGAGTGTGTGTGTCAGAGAGAGAGAGTGTGTGTGTCAGAGAGAGAGAGTGTGTGTGTCAGAGAGAGAGAGTGTGTGTGTCAGAGAGAGAGAGTGTGTGTGTCAGAGAGAGAGAGTGTGTGTGTCAGAGAGAGAGAGTGTGTGTGTCAGAGAGAGAGTGTGTGTGTCAGAGAGAGAGAGAGTGTGTGTGTGTCAGAGAGAGAGAGAGTGTGTGTGTGTCAGAGAGAGAGAGAGTGTGTGTGTGTCAGAGAGAGAGAGAGTGTGTGTGTGTCAGAGAGAGAGAGAGTGTGTGTCAGCGAGAGAGAGAGAGTGTGTGTGTGTCAGAGAGAGAGTGTGTGTGTGTCAGAGAGAGAGAGTGTGTGTGTCAGAGAGAGAGTGTGTGTGTCAGAGAGAGAGAGAGAGAGAGAGTGTGTGTGTGTGTCAGAGAGAGAGAGAGAGAGAGAGAGTGTGTGTGTGTCAGAGAGAGAGAGTGTGTGTGTGTCAGAGAGAGAGAGAGTGTGTGTGTGTCAGAGAGAGAGAGAGAGTGTGTGTGTGTGTCAGAGAGAGAGAGAGAGTGTGTGTGTCAGAGAGAGAGAGAGTGTGTGTGTGGCAGAGAGAGAGTGTGTGTGTGTGTCAGAGAGAGAGAGAGAGTGTGTGTGTCAGAGAGAGAGAGAGAGTGTGTGTGTCAGAGAGAGAGAGTATGTGTGTGTGTCAGAGAGAGAGTGTGTGTGTGTGTGTCAGAGAGAGTGTGTGTGTGTGTGTGTCAGAGAGAGTGTGTGTGTGTGTGTCAGAGAGAGAGAGAGTGTGTGTGTGTCAGAGAGAGAGAGAGAGTGTGTGTGTGTCAGAGAGAGAGAGAGTGTGTGTGTGTCAGAGAGAGAGAGAGAGAGTGTGTGTGTCAGAGAGAGAGTGTGTGTGTGTGTCAGAGAGAGAGAGAGTGTGTGTGTGTCAGAGAGAGAGTGTGTGTGTGTGTGTCAGAGAGAGAGTGTGTGTGTGTGTGTCAGAGAGAGAGAGAGTGTGTGTGTCAGAGAGAGAGAGAGAGTGTGTGTGTCAGAGAGAGAGAGAGTGTGTGTGTCAAAGAGAGAGAGAGTGTGTGTGTCAAAGAGAGAGAGAGTGTGTGTGTCAGAGAGAGAGAGTGTGTGTGTCAGAGAGAGAGAGTGTGTGTGTCAGAGAGAGAGAGTGTGTGTGTCAGAGAGAGAGAGTGTGTGTGTCAGAGAGAGAGAGTGTGTGTGTCAGAGAGAGAGAGTGTGTGTGTCAGAGAGAGAGTGTGTGTGTCAGAGAGAGAGTGTGTGTGTCAGAGAGAGAGTGTGTGTGTCAGAGAGAGAGTGTGTGTGTCAGAGAGAGAGTGTGTGTGTCAGAGAGAGAGTGTGTGTGTCAGAGAGAGAGAGAGAGTGTGTGTGTGTGTCAGAGAGAGAGAGAGTGTGTGTGTGTGTCAGAGAGAGAGAGAGTGTGTGTGTGTGTCAGAGAGAGAGAGAGAGTGTGTGTCAGAGAGAGAGAGAGTGTGTGTGTCAGAGAGAGAGAGTGTGTGTGTCAGAGAGAGAGTGTGTGTGTGTGTCAGAGAGAGAGTGTGTGTGTGTGTCAGAGAGAGAGTGTGTGTGTGTGTCAGAGAGAGAGAGAGTGTGTGTGTGTCAGAGAGAGAGAGAGAGTGTGTGTGTGTCAGAGAGAGAGAGAGAGAGTGTGTGTGTGTGTCAGAGAGAGAGAGAGAGTGTGTGTGTGTGTCAGAGAGAGAGAGAGAGTGTGTGTCAGAGAGAGAGAGTGTGTGTGTCAGAGAGAGAGAGAGAGTGTGTGTGTGTGGCAGAGA
The DNA here is from genome assembly GCA_026770705.1 of Isurus oxyrinchus. NCBI lineage: Eukaryota > Metazoa > Chordata > Chondrichthyes > Lamniformes > Lamnidae > Isurus > Isurus oxyrinchus. The sequence goes on from JANJGN010003987.1 coordinate 20,982, forward strand.
GAGAGTGTGTGTGTGTGTCAGAGAGAGAGAGAGAGAGTGTGTGTGTGTGTCTCAGAGAGAGAGAGAGAGTGTGTGTGTCAGAGAGAGTGTGTGTGTGTGTCAGAGAGAGAGAGTGTGTGTGTGTGTCAGAGAGAGAGAGTGTGTGTGTGTGTCAGAGAGAGAGAGTGTGTGTGTGTGTCAGAGAGAGAGAGTGTGTGTGTGTGTCAGAGAGAGAGAGTGTGTGTGTGTGGTCAGAGAGAGAGAGAGAGAGTGTGTGTGTGTCAGAGAGAGAGAGAGAGAGAGTGTGTGTGTGTCAGAGAGAGAGAGAGTGTGTGTGTGTCAGAGAGAGAGAGAGTGTGTGTGTGTCAGAGAGAGAGAGAGTGAGTGTGTGTCAGAGAGAGAGAGAGAGTGTGTGTGTCAGAGAGAGAGAGAGAGAGTGAGTGTGTGGTGTCAGAGAGAGAGAGAGTGTGTGTGTGTCAGAGAGAGAGAGAGTGTGTGAGAGAGGAGAGAGAGAGAGAGTGTGTGTGTGTCAGAGAGAGAGAGAGAGTGTGTGTCAGAGAGAGAGAGAGAGTGTGTGTGTGTGTCAGAGAGAGAGAGTGTGTGTGTGTGTCAGAGAGAGAGAGAGTGTGTGTGTGTCAGAGAGAGAGAGTGTGTGTGTGTGTCAGAGAGACGAGAGTGTGTGTGTGTGTCAGAGAGAGAGAGTGTGTGTGTGTGTCAGAGAGAGAGTGTGTGTGTGTGTGTCAGAGAGAGAGAGAGAGAGAGAGTGTGTGTGTGTGTCAGAGAGAGAGAGAGTGTGTGTGTGTCAGAGAGAGAGAGAGTGTGTGTGTGTCAGAGAGAGAGAGTGTGTGTGTGTGTCAGAGAGAGAGAGTGTGTGTGTGTCAGAGAGAGAGAGAGTGTGTGTGTCAGAGAGAGAGAGAGTGTGTGTGTCAGAGAGAGAGAGAGTGTGTGTGTCAGAGAGAGAGAGAGTGTGTGTGTCAGAGAGAGAGTGTGTGTCAGAGAGAGAGTGTGTGTCAGAGAGAGAGAGAGAGTGTGTGTGTGTCAGAGAGAGAGAGAGAGTGTGTGTGTCAGAGAGAGAGTGTGTGTCAGAGAGAGAGAGAGTGTGTGTGTGTCAGAGAGAGAGAGTGTGTGTGTCAGAGAGAGAGAGGTGTGTGTGTCAGAGAGAGAGAGTGTGTGTGTCAGAGAGAGAGTGTGTGTGTCAGAGAGAGAGTGTGTGTGTCAGAGAGAGAGTGTGTGTGTCAGAGAGAGAGTGTGTGTGTCAGAGAGAGAGTGTGTGTGTCAGAGAGAGAGTGTGTGTGTCAGAGAGAGAGTGTGTGTGTCAGAGAGAGAGTGTGTGTGTCAGAGAGAGAGTGTGTGTGTCAGAGAGAGAGTGTGTGTGTCAGAGAGAGAGAGAGAGAGAGAGTGTGTGTGTGTGTCAGAGAGAGAGAGAGAGAGAGAGTGTGTGTGTGTGTCAGAGAGAGAGAGTGTGTGTGTGTCAGAGAGAGAGAGAGTGTGTGTGTGTCAGAGAGAGAGAGAGTGTGTGTGTGTGTCAGAGAGAGAGAGAGAGTGTGTGTGTCAGAGAGAGAGAGAGAGTGTGTGTGGCAGAGAGAGAGTGTGTGTGTGTGTCAGAGAGAGAGAGAGTGTGTGTGTCAGAGAGAGAGAGTATGTGTGTGTGTCAGAGAGAGAGAGTGTGTGTGTGTGTCAGAGAGAGTGTGTGTGTGTGTGTCAGAGAGAGAGAGAGTGTGTGTGTGTCAGAGAGAGAGAGAGTGTGTGTGTGTCAGAGAGAGAGAGAGAGTGTGTGTGTGTCAGAGAGAGAGAGAGAGAGTGTGTGTGTCAGAGAGAGAGAGTGTGTGTGTGTGTCAGAGAGAGAGAGAGTGTGTGTGTGTGTCAGAGAGAGAGAGAGTGTGTGTGTGTCAGAGAGAGAGTGTGTGTGTGTCAGAGAGAGAGTGTGTGTGTGTGTGTCAGAGAGAGAGAGTGTGTGTGTGTCAGAGAGAGAGAGTGTGTGTGTGTGTCAGAGAGAGAGAGTGTGTGTGTGTGTCAGAGAGAGAGAGTGTGTGTGTGTGTCAGAGAGAGAGTGTGTGTGTGTGTGTCAGAGAGAGAGTGTGTGTGTGTGTGTCAGAGAGAGAGTGTGTGTGTGTCAGAGAGAGAGAGAGAGTGTGTGTGTCAGAGAGAGAGAGAGAGTGTGTGTGTCAGAGAGAGAGAGAGAGTGTGTGTGTCAGAGAGAGAGAGAGAGTGTGTGTGTCAGAGAGAGAGAGAGAGTGTGTGTGTCAGAGAGAGAGAGAGAGTGTGTGTGTCAGAGAGAGAGAGAGAGTGTGTGTGTCAGAGAGAGAGAGAGAGTGTGTGTGTCAGAGAGAGAGAGTGTGTGTGTCAGAGAGAGAGAGTGTGTGTGTCAGAGAGAGAGAGTGTGTGTGTCAGAGAGAGAGAGTGTGTGTGTCAGAGAGAGAGAGTGTGTGTGTCAGAGAGAGAGAGTGTGTGTGTCAGAGAGAGAGAGTGTGTGTGTCAGAGAGAGAGAGTGTGTGTGTCAGAGAGAGAGAGTGTGTGTGTCAGAGAGAGAGAGTGTGTGTGTCAGAGAGAGAGAGTGTGTGTGTCAGAGAGAGAGAGTGTGTGTGTCAGAGAGAGAGAGTGTGTGTGTCAGAGAGAGAGAGTGTGTGTGTCAGAGAGAGAGAGTGTGTGTGTCAGAGAGAGAGAGTGTGTGTGTCAGAGAGAGAGAGTGTGTGTGTCAGAGAGAGAGAGTGTGTGTGTCAGAGAGAGAGTGTGTGTGTCAGAGAGAGAGAGAGTGTGTGTGTGTGTCAGAGAGAGAGAGTGTGTGTGTCAGAGAGAGAGAGAGTGTGTGTGTCAGAGAGAGAGAGAATGTGTGTGTGTCAGAGAGAGAGAATGTGTGTGTGTCAGAGAGAGAGAGAATGTGTGTGTGTCAGAGAGAGAGTGTGTGTGTGTCAGAGAGAGAGAGTGTGTGTGTGTCAGAGAGAGAGTGTGTGTGTGTGTGTCAGAGAGAGAGAGAGTGTGTGTGTGTCAGGGAGAGAGAGAGAGTGTGTGTGTGTCAGAGAGAGAGAGTGTGTGTGTGTCAGAGAGAGAGAGAGTGTGTGTGTGTCAGAGAGAGAGAGAGTGTGTGTGTGTGTCAGAGAGAGAGTGTGTGTGTGTGTGTCAGAGAGAGAGAGTGTGTGTGTGTCAGAGAGAGAGTGTGTGTGTATGTGTCAGAGAGAGAGAGAGAGTGTGTGTGTCAGAGAGAGAGAGAGAGTGTGTGTGTCAGAGAGAGAGAGAGAGTGTGTGTGTCAGAGAGAGAGAGAGAGTGTGTGTGTCAGAGAGAGAGAGTGTGTGTGTCAGAGAGAGAGTGTGTGTGTGTGTCAGAGAGAGAGAGTGTGTGTGTGTCAGAGAGAGAGAGTGTGTGTGTCAGAGAGAGAGAGTGTGTGTGTCAGAGAGAGAGAGTGTGTGTGTGTCAGAGAGAGTGTGTGTGTGTGTGTCAGAGAGAGTGTGTGTGTGTGTGTCAGAGAGAGAGAGTGTGTGTGTCAGAGAGAGAGAGTGTGTGTGTCAGAGAGAGAGAGAGAGTGTGTGTGTGTGTCAGAGAGAGAGAGTGTGTGTGTGTGTCAGAGAGAGAGTGTGTGTGTGTGTCAGAGAGAGAGAGTGTGTGTGTGTCAGAGAGAGAGAGTGTGTGTGTGTCAGAGAGAGAGAGAGTGTGTGTGTGTGTCAGAGAGAGAGAGTGTGTGTGTCAGAGAGAGAGAGTGTGTGTGTCAGAGAGAGAGAGTGTGTGTGTCAGAGAGAGAGAGTGTGTGTGTCAGAGAGAGAGAGTGTGTGTGTCAGAGAGAGAGTGTGTGTGTCAGAGAGAGAGAGTGTGTGTGTCAGAGAGAGAGAGTGTGTGTGTCAGAGAGAGAGAGTGTGTGTGTCAGAGAGAGAGAGAGAGAGAGAGTGTGTGTGTGTGTGTGTCAGAGAGAGAGAGTGTGTGTGTGTGTGTGTCAGAGAGTGTGTGTGTGTGTGTCAGAGAGAGAGTGTGTGTGTGTGTGTCAGAGAGAGAGTGTGTGTGTGTGTGTCAGAGAGAGAGAGTGTGTGTGTCAGAGAGAGAGAGTGTGTGTGTCAGAGAGAGAGAGTGTGTGTGTCAGAGAGAGAGAGTGTGTGTGTCAGAGAGAGAGAGTGTGTGTGTCAGAGAGAGAGAGTGTGTGTGTCAGAGAGAGAGAGTGTGTGTGTCAGAGAGAGAGAGTGTGTGTGTCAGAGAGAGAGAGTGTGTGTGTCAGAGAGAGAGAGTGTGTGTGTCAGAGAGAGAGAGTGTGTGTGTCAGAGAGAGAGTGTGTGTGTCAGAGAGAGAGAGAGAGTGTGTGTGTGTGTCAGAGAGAGAGAGAGAGAGAGAGTGTGTGTGTGTGTCAGAGAGAGAGAGAGAGTGTGTGTGTGTCAGAGAGAGAGAGAGTGTGTGTGTGTCAGAGAGAGAGAGTGTGTGTGTGTCAGAGAGAGAGAGTGTGTGTGTGTCAGAGAGAGAGAGAGTGTGTGTGTCAGAGAGAGAGAGAGTGTGTGTGTCAGAGAGAGAGAGAGTGTGTGTGTCAGAGAGAGAGAGAGTGTGTGTGTCAGAGAGAGAGAGAGTGTGTGTGTCAGAGAGAGAGTGTGTGTCAGAGAGAGAGTGTGTGTCAGAGAGAGAGAGAGAGAGTGTGTGTGTGTCAGAGAGAGAGAGAGAGTGTGTGTGTCAGAGAGAGAGTGTGTGTCAGAGAGAGAGAGAGTGTGTGTGTGTCAGAGAGAGAGAGTGTGTGTGTCAGAGAGAGAGAGTGTGTGTGTCAGAGAGAGAGAGTGTGTGTGTCAGAGAGAGAGTGTGTGTGTCAGAGAGAGAGTGTGTGTGTCAGAGAGAGAGTGTGTGTGTCAGAGAGAGAGTGTGTGTGTCAGAGAGAGAGTGTGTGTGTCAGAGAGAGAGTGTGTGTGTCAGAGAGAGTGTGTGTGTCAGAGAGAGAGTGTGTGTGTCAGAGAGAGAGTGTGTGTGTCAGAGAGAGAGAGAGAGAGAGAGTGTGTGTGTGTGTCAGAGAGAGAGAGAGAGAGAGAGTGTGTGTGTGTGTCAGAGAGAGAGAGTGTGTGTGTGTCAGAGAGAGAGAGAGTGTGTGTGTGTGTCAGAGAGAGAGAGAGTGTGTGTGTGTGTCAGAGAGAGAGAGAGAGTGTGTGTGTCAGAGAGAGAGAGAGAGTGTGTGTGGCAGAGAGAGAGTGTGTGTGTGTGTCAGAGAGAGAGAGAGTGTGTGTGTCAGAGAGAGAGAGTATGTGTGTGTGTCAGAGAGAGAGAGTGTGTGTGTGTGTCAGAGAGAGTGTGTGTGTGTGTGTCAGAGAGAGAGAGAGTGTGTGTGTGTCAGAGAGAGAGAGAGTGTGTGTGTGTCAGAGAGAGAGAGAGAGTGTGTGTGTGTCAGAGAGAGAGAGAGAGAGTGTGTGTGTCAGAGAGAGAGAGTGTGTGTGTGTGTCAGAGAGAGAGAGAGTGTGTGTGTGTGTCAGAGAGAGAGAGAGTGTGTGTGTGTCAGAGAGAGAGTGTGTGTGTGTCAGAGAGAGAGTGTGTGTGTGTGTGTCAGAGAGAGAGAGTGTGTGTGTGTCAGAGAGAGAGAGTGTGTGTGTGTGTCAGAGAGAGAGAGTGTGTGTGTGTGTCAGAGAGAGAGAGTGTGTGTGTGTGTGTCAGAGAGAGAGTGTGTGTGTGTGTGTCAGAGAGAGAGTGTGTGTGTGTGTGTCAGAGAGAGAGTGTGGTGTGTGTCAGAGAGAGAGAGAGAGTGTGTGTGTCAGAGAGAGAGAGAGAGTGTGTGTGTCAGAGAGAGAGAGAGAGTGTGTGTGTCAGAGAGAGAGAGAGAGTGTGTGTGTCAGAGAGAGAGAGAGAGTGTGTGTGTCAGAGAGAGAGAGAGAGTGTGTGTGTCAGAGAGAGAGAGAGAGTGTGTGTGTCAGAGAGAGAGAGTGTGTGTGTCAGAGAGAGAGAGTGTGTGTGTCAGAGAGAGAGAGTGTGTGTGTCAGAGAGAGAGAGTGTGTGTGTCAGAGAGAGAGAGTGTGTGTGTCAGAGAGAGAGAGTGTGTGTGTCAGAGAGAGAGAGTGTGTGTGTCAGAGAGAGAGAGTGTGTGTGTCAGAGAGAGAGAGTGTGTGTGTCAGAGAGAGAGAGTGTGTGTGTCAGAGAGAGAGAGTGTGTGTGTCAGAGAGAGAGAGTGTGTGTGTCAGAGAGAGAGAGTGTGTGTGTCAGAGAGAGAGAGTGTGTGTGTCAGAGAGAGAGAGGTGTGTGTCAGAGAGGAGTGTGTGTGTAGAGAGAGAGAGAGTGTGTGTGTGTCAGAGAGAGAGAGAGTGTGTGTGTGTCAGAGAGAGAGAGAGTGTGTGTGTGTCAGAGAGAGAGAGAGTGTGTGTGTGTCAGAGAGAGAGAGAGTGTGTGTCAGCGAGAGAGAGAGAGTGTGTGTGTGTCAGAGAGAGAGTGTGTGTGTGTCAGAGAGAGAGAGTGTGTGTGTCAGAGAGAGAGTGTGTGTGTCAGAGAGAGAGAGAGAGAGAGAGTGTGTGTGTGTGTCAGAGAGAGAGAGAGAGAGAGAGAGTGTGTGTGTGTCAGAGAGAGAGAGTGTGTGGTGTGTCAGAGAGAGAGAGAGTGTGTGTGTG
>JANJGN010003987.1:32500-38085 GCA_026770705.1 Isurus oxyrinchus
TCAGAGAGAGAGAGTGTGTGTGTGTGTCAGAGAGAGAGAGTGTGTGTGTGTGTCAGAGAGAGAGAGAGAGTGTGTGTGTGTCAGAGAGAGAGAGAGAGTGTGTGTGTGTCAGAGAGAGAGAGAGTGAGTGTGTGTCAGAGAGAGAGAGAGAGTGTGTGTGTCAGAGAGAGAGAGAGAGTGTGGTGTCAGAGAGAGAGAGAGAGAGTGTGTGTGTGTCAGAGAGAGAGAGAGTGTGTGTGTGTCAGAGAGAGAGAGAGTGTGTGTGTGTCAGAGAGAGAGAGAGTGTGTGAGAGAGAGAGAGAGAGAGAGTGTGTGTGTGTCAGAGAGAGAGAGAGTGTGTGTCAGAGAGAGAGAGAGAGAGTGTGTGTGTGTGTCAGAGAGAGAGAGTGTGTGTGTGTGTCAGAGAGAGAGAGAGTGTGTTGTGTGTCAGAGAGAGAGAGTGTGTGTGTGTGTCAGAGAGAGAGAGTGTGTGTGTGTGTCAGAGAGAGAGAGTGTGTGTGTGTGTCAGAGAGAGAGAGTGTGTGTGTGTGTCAGAGAGAGAGAGTGTGTGTGTGTGTGTCAGAGAGAGAGAGTGTGTGTGTGTGTCAGAGAGAGAGAGTGTGTGTGTGTGTCAGAGAGAGAGAGTGTGTGTGTGTGTCAGAGAGAGAGAGTGTGTGTGTGTCAGAGAGAGAGAGTGTGTGTGTGTCAGAGAGAGAGAGAGTGTGTGTGTGTCAGAGAGAGAGAGAGTGTGTGTGTGTCAGAGAGAGAGAGTGTGTGTGTGGTCAGAGAGAGAGAGGTGTGTGTTCAGGAGTGTGTGTGTGTGTCAGAGAGAGAGAGAGTGTGTGTGTCAGAGGAGAGTGTGTGTCAGAGAGAGAGTGTGTGTGTGTCAGAGAGAGAGAGTGTGTGTGTCAGAGGAGAGAGTGTGTGTGGGTGTCAGAGAGAGAGAGTGTGTGTGTCAGAGAGAGAGAGTGTGTGTGTCAGAGAGAGAGAGTGTGTGTGTCAGAGAGAGAGAGTGTGTGTGTGTCAGAGAGAGAGAGAGTGTGGTGTGTCAGAGAGAGAGAGTGTGTGTGTGTCAGAGAGAGAGAGTGTGTGTGTGTCAGAGAGAGAGAGTGTGTGTGTGTCAGAGAGAGAGAGAGTTGTGTGTGTGTCAGAGAGAGAGAGAGTGTGTGTGTGTCAGAGAGAGAGAGTGTGTGTGTGTCAGAGAGAGAGAGTGTGTGTGTGTCAGAGAGAGAGAGTGTGTGTGTGTCAGAGAGAGAGAGTGTGTGTGTGTCAGAGAGAGAGAGTGTGTGTGTGTCAGAGAGAGAGAGTGTGTGTGTGTCAGAGAGAGAGAGTGTGTGTGTGTCAGAGAGAGAGAGTGTGTGTGTGTCAGAGAGAGAGAGTGTGTGTGTGTCAGAGAGAGAGAGTGTGTGTGTGTCAGAGAGAGAGAGTGTGTGTGTGTCAGAGAGAGGAGTGTGTGTGTGTCAGAGAGAGAGAGTGTGTGTGTGTCAGAGAGAGAGAGTGTGTGTGTGTCAGAGAGAGAGAGAGTGTGTGTGTCAGAGGAGAGAGAGTGTGTGTGTCAGAGAGAGAGAGTGTGTGTGTCAGAGAGAGAGAGTGTGTGTGTCAGAGAGAGAGAGTGTGTGTGTGTCAGAGAGAGAGAGAGTGTGTGTGTGTGTCAGAGAGAGAGAGTGTGTGTGTGTCAGAGAGAGAGAGTGTGTGTGTGTCAGAGAGAGAGAGTGTGTGTGTGTCAGAGAGAGAGAGAGTGTGTGTGTGTGTCAGAGAGAGAGAGTGTGTGTGTGTCAGAGAGAGAGAGTGTGTGTGTGTCAGAGAGAGAGAGTGTGTGTGTGTCAGAGAGAGAGTGTGTGTGTGTGTGTCAGAGAGAGAGAGGTGTGTGTTGTGTCAGAGAGAGAGAGTGTGTGTGTGTCAGAGAGAGAGAGTGTGTGTGTGTCAGAGAGAGAGTGTGTGTGTGTGTCAGAGAGAGAGTGTGTGTGTCAGAGAGAGAGAGAGAGTGTGTTGTGTCAGAGAGAGAGAGAGAGTGTGTGTGTCAGAGAGAGAGTGTGTGTGTGTGTGTGTCGGAGAGAGAGAGTGTTGTGTGTGTGTGTGTGTCAGAGAGAGAGAGAGTGTGTGTGTGTCAGAGAGAGAGAGAGAGAGAGTGTGTGTGTGTGTGTGTCGGAGAGAGAGAGTGTGTGTGTGTGTGTCAGAGAGAGAGAGAGTGAGTGTGTGTCAGAGAGAGAGAGAGAGAGAGTGTGTGTGTGTCAGAGAGAGAGAGAGAGAGAGTGTGTGTGTGTCAGAGAGAGAGAGAGTGTGTGTGTGTCAGAGAGAGAGAGAGTGTGTGTGTGTGTGTCAGAGAGAGAGAGAGTGTGTGTGTCGGAGAGAGAGAGAGTGTGTGTGTCGGAGAGAGAGAGAGTGTGTGTGTCGGAGAGAGGGAGAGAGAGTGTGTGTGTCGGAGAGAGGGAGAGAGAGTGTGCTGTGTCGGAGGGAGGGAGAGGGACAGTGTGTGTCGGAGGGAGGGAGAGGGACAGTGTGTGTCGGAGGGAGGGAGAGGGACAGTGTGTGTCGGAGGGAGGGAGAGGGACAGTGTGTGTCGGAGGGAGGGAGAGGGACAGTGTGTGTCGGAGGGAGGGAGAGGGACAGTGTGTGTCGGAGGGAGGGAGAGGGACAGTGTGTGTCGGAGGGAGGGAGAGGGACAGCGTGTGTGTGTCGGAGGGAGGGAGAGGGACAGCGTGTGTGTGTCGGAGGGAGGGAGAGGGACAGCGTGTGTGTGTCGGAGGGAGGGAGAGGGACAGCGTGTGTGTGTCGGAGGGAGGGAGAGGGACAGCGTGTGTGTGTCGGAGGGAGGGAGAGGGACAGCGTGTGTGTGTCGGAGGGAGGGAGAGGGACAGCGTGTGTGTGTCGGAGGGAGGGAGAGGGACAGCGTGTGTGTGTCGGAGGGAGGGAGAGGGACAGCGTGTGTGTGTCGGAGGGAGGGAGAGGGACAGGTTGTGTTGTCGGAGGGAGGGAGAGGGACAGCGTGGTGTGTCGGAGGGGAGGGAGAGGGACAGCGTGTGTGTGTCGGAGGGAGGGAGAGGGACAGCGTGTGTGTGTCGGAGGGAGGGAGAGGGACAGCGTGTGTGTGTCGGAGGGAGGGAGAGGGACAGCGTGTGTGTGTCGGAGGGAGGGAGAGGACAGCGTGTGTGTGTCGGAGGGAGGGAGAGGGACAGCGTGTGTGTGTCGGAGGGAGGGAGAGGGACAGCGTGTGTGTGTCGGAGGGAGGGAGAGGGACAGCGTGTGTGTGTCGGAGGGAGGGAGAGGGACAGCGATGTGTGTGTCGGAGGGAGGGAGAGGGACAGCGTGTGTGTGTCGGGGAGGGAGGGAGAGGGACAGCGTGTGTGTGTCGGAGGAGGGAGAGGGACAGCGTGTGTGTGTCGGAGGGAGGGAGAGGGACAGCGTGTGTGTGTGTCGGAGGGAGGGAGAGGGACAGCGTGTGTGTGTCGGAGGGAGGGAGAGGGACAGCGTGTGTGTGTCGGAGGGAGGAGAGGGACAGCGTGGTGTGTCGGAGGGAGGGAGAGGGACAGCGTGTGTGTGTCGGAGGGAGGGAGAGGGACAGCGTGTGTGTGTCGGAGGGAGGGAGAGGGACAGTGTGTGTGTGTCGGAGGGAGGGAGAGGGACAGTGTGTGTGCGTGTCAGAGAGTGGGATATACTGAGTAATAGAGAGCGGGAGAATTATTCTGTGATTTCCCAAAGTTGTTTAACTTCATGTCTCTCTCTGTCTCTCCCCTCCAGAGTCCTGTCAGCCCACGGTACAAACATGGTGAGTATCTCTTTGTAAATGTTTCTCATTTACCCCCTCACCCCCCCCCGCTGTCTGCTGTTGTACCCATGTTCCATTGTCACCCCAATGACTGTCTCCCCCCGGGGCCGTTCAGGGGACAGGGGCCGAGAGTGTCCTAGACCTCTGGACGGATTCCGGTGCTTAGTCAGGCCTGAGTCCGACAGGGCTGGTGCCCGCGAGCTCCTGGTGTGGAGAGAGGTGAAACCCGAGCCCCCCGACAGCACCTCACCTGGCGGGAGGGTGCGATTGCAGCGTGACGTTTACATAGGTGTCCAGCCCCATCTCTTCGAGCCTGTCACGCTGGTGAACAGGAGGAGGAGGCCATTCTGTTGAGAACGAGAGAGATGTTCTGGAAGGCGTTGGATGGTTATTTTGATAGAAACAACGTGCGGGGGGGAGGTGGTATGGTGGGGGTTGGGGGTAAGTAAGACAGGGTGATGGCACGGGTGAGAAATTGTGTTAAAATTTGAAGAAGGTCTTGTTTGGGGGGGGTGTGTAGGGTTGGGGGTGATGTGTCACTGGGGGACTAGGAATCCAGAGAGGCCAGACCCTCACTGCAAAGTCCTCCTTGGCTAATATCTGGGAGTCGTACCCTTCTGACCAGTGTCCCAGAGATCACCATCACCACCCCTGGGTATGTCCTGTCCCACCGGGCAGCACCAGACCCAGCAGAGGCTGGCGGTACGGTTGGGAGGGAGTTGCCGTTTTGGGGGGGGGGGGGGGGTCCTCGACACACCAGCTCCGGACCCCCCGTGAAGTCTCTGGGCATCAGGTCAAACCTGGGCGAGGAAACCTCCTGCCGATTGCCACCTCGCGCCCTGCCCCCCAGCTGGCGAATCAGTGCCCCCCTTCCGTGTCGGACACCGCTTAGAGGAAACACTGAGGGTGGCGAGGGCGCAGAACGTCCTCTGGGTGGTGGGGGAGAGGGGACTTCAAGGTCCATCGCCGAGAGCGGCTGGGTAGCCCCACCACAGACCGAGCTGGCCGAGTCCCTAAAGGACGTCGCTGCGAGACTGGGTCTGCGGCAGGCGGTGAGGGAACCCGCAAGAGGGGAGAAGCATACTTGACCTCATCTTCACCAACCTGCCTCCCGCAGATGCATCTGTCCATGACGGTATAGGTAGGTGTGACCACCCCACAGTCCTTGTGGAGATGAAGTCCTGTCTTCACATTGAGGATACCCTCCATCGTATTGTGCGGCACTACCCCTGTGCTGAATGGGATAGATTTCGGACAGATCTAGCAACTCAAGACTTGGGACACCCGCGAGGCGCTGTGGGCCATCAGTCGGGGCAGAATTGTACTCGAACGCAATCTGTATCCTCATCAAAAAGTACTCAATAATTATAACATACCCGCACCAGTAGCACGTCAGCATGTCCGGCCCTGTCTCCGTTGAGGTCAGAAGGGTGAGGGGAGATCTTACGGAAGCAGATAAGATTCTGAGGGTTGGGTTCCTTGGCAGGCTCGACGCCAAGAGGAAGCCTTGGCTGAAGATCGCGCCACGATCTTCAGCCGGTGGCGCCGAGTGGGTGATCCATCTCGGCCTCCCCCCCAGAGGTCCCCAGCGTCACGGACGCCGGACCTCAGCCAATTCGATTCACTCCGCGCGGTATCGAGATACAGCTGAAGACACCGGATGCTGCCGAGGTTATTGACCCTGACAATATTCCAGCAATAGGACTGAAGACTTGTGCTCCCGGAGTTGTTGTGCCCTAGCCAAGCTGCTCCAGTACAGCTACGGCACCGGCATCTACCCGGCTGTGTGGAGAATTGCCCTGGTGTCTCCTGTACCACCAAAAGCAGGACAAATCCAACC
>JANJGN010003988.1:0-38077 GCA_026770705.1 Isurus oxyrinchus
CCCCTTCACACTTTCTCACCGCCCTCTACCCCTCACACTCGCTCTCTCTCATCCTCACACTCTCTCACTCGCTCCCCCCACACTCACTCACTTTCTCCTCCTCACACTCGCTCTCTCTCCCCCTCACATTCACTCCCTTTACCTCACACTCATTCTCAACCCACTGCACACTCGCTCTCTCCCCTCCCCTCATGCTCACTCCTCAACCTTCTTGCTCCCACCCCACCCTATTCCCCTCACACTCTCTCCTCGCCCTCTCCTCCTCACACTCTCTCCCCCTCACACTCTCTCCCCGCCCTCTCCCCTCACACTCTCACCCCACCCTCTCACCTCACACTCTCTCCCCACCCTCTCCCCCTCACACTCTCTCCCCGCCCTCTCCCCCTCATACTCTCTCTCCGCCTTCTCCCTTCACACTCTCTCCCCGCCCTCTCCCCCGCACAATCTCTACCCGCCCTCTCCCCCTCACACTCTCTCCGCACCCTCTCCCCTCACAATCTCTCACCGCCCTCTCCCCCTCACACTCTCTCCCCGTCCTCTCCCCCTCACACTCTCTCCCTGCCCTCCTCCCTCACACTCTCTCCCCGTCCTATTCCCCACACACTCTCTCCCCACCCTCTCCCCCCATAGTCGTTCTCTCTCCCTCACACTCGCTCTCTCCCCGCCGCACACTCACTCTCCCCCCCCCTCCCCTCATGCTCACTCCTGACCCTTCTTGATCCCTCCCCATCCTATTCCTCTCACTCTCTATCCCCAGTCTCTCCCTCACACTCTCGCACCACCTTCTCTCCCTCACACTCACTCTCTCTCCCCCTCAAACTCACTCTCTCCCCCTCACACTCACTCTCTCTACCTCACACTCGCTCTCAACCCACCACACACTCGCTCTCTCCCCTCCCCTCATGCTCACTCCTCACCCTTCTTGCTCCAACCCCACCCTATTCCCCTCACACTCTCTCCTCGCCCTCTCCTCCTCACACTCTCTCCCCCTCACACTCTCTCACCGCACTCTCCCCCTCACACTCTCTCTCTGCCCTCGCCCCCTCACTCTCTCTCCCCACCCTCACCCCCTCACACTCATTCTCTCTCCCTCACACTCGCTCTCTCCCCACCACACACTCAATCTCCCGCTCCCCTCATGCTCACTCCTCACCAATCTTGCTCCCGACCCACCCTATTCCTCTCAAACTCTCTACTCGCCCTATCTCCCTCACACTCTCTCTCTCTCACACACTCTCCGCACTCTCTCCCTCACACTCTCTCCCCACTCTCTCCCCTTGCCCTCGCTCCCCACCCTCTTCCCTTCATACTCTCTCCCCGTCCTCTGCCCCTCACACTCTCTCCCTGCCCTCTCCCGCTCACACTCTCTCCCTGCCCTCTCCACCTCACACGCCCTCCCCACACTCTTCCCTTACACTCTCTGCCTGCTCTCTTTACCTCACACTCTCTCCCCGCCCTATTAACGCCACACTCTCTCACACCCTCTCCCCTCACACTCACTCTCTCCCCGCCGCACCGTCACTCTCCCCCTCCCCTCATGCTCTCTCCTCACCCTTCTTGCTCCCTCCCCATCCTATTCCTCTCACATTCTCTCTTCGCACACTCCCCCTCACACTCGCTCCCCACTCTCGCCCTCACACTGTCTCCCCGACCTCTCCCCCTCACACTCTCTCCCCACCCTCTTACCTTCAGACTCTCTCCCCGCACTCTCCCCCCACACTCTCCCCCCGCCCTATTCCGCTCACACTCTCACCCCGCTTTCTCCCCTTCACACTCTCTCCCCGCCCTCTCCACCTCACTTTCTCTCCCCAGCCTCTCCCCTTACACTCTCTCCGCACACTCTCCCCTCACACTCTCTACGCACCTTCTCCCCCTCAAACTCTCTCCCCACTCTCTCCCCTTACACTCTCTCCCCGCCCTCTCCCCTTCACACTCTCTCCCCACTCTCTCCCCTCACACTCTCTCCCCGCCCTCTCCCCCTCACACTCTCTCCCCACCCTATTCCCCTCACACTCTCTCCCTGCCCTCTCCCCCTCACACTCTCTCCTTGCCCTCCTCCCCTCACACTCTGTCCCCACACTCTCCCCTTCACACTCGCTCTCTCTCCCCCTCACACTATCTCGCTTGCTCCCCTTCACACTTTCTCACCACCCTAGTCCCTCTCACTCGCTCACTCTCCCCCTCACACTCTCTCCCCCTCACACTCTCTCCCCACTCTCTCCCTCACACTCTCTCCCCACTCTCTCCCCTTAAACTCTCTCCCCGCCCTCTCCCCTTCATACTCTCTCCCTGTCCTCTCCCCTCACACTCTCTCCTCGCCCTCTCCCGCTCACACTCACTCCCTGCCCTCGCCCCCTCACACTCTTTCCCCACTCTCTCCCCTTACACTCTCTGCTCGCCCTCTCCCCCTCACACTCTCTCCCCACCCTATTCCCCTCACACTCTCTCCCCACCCTCTCCCCCACACTTGTTCTCTCTCCCTCACACTCGCTTTCTTCCCGCCGCACACTCACTCTCCCCCCTCCCCTCATGCTCACTCCTCACCCTTCTTGCTCCCTCCAAATCCTATTCCTCTCACATTCTCTCCCCATTCTCTCCCTCACACTCTCTCACCACCCTCTGTCCCTCACACTCGCTCTCTCTCCCCCTCACACTCGCTCTCTCTACCTCACACTCGCTCTCAACCCACCGCACACTCGCTCTCTCCCCTCCCCTCATGCTTACTCCACACCATTCTTGCTCCCACCCGACCCTATTCCCCTCACACTCTCTCTTTGGCCTTTCCTCCTCACACTCTTTCCCCTCACACTCTCTCCACATTCTCTCCCTCACACCCTCTCCCCATCCTCTGCCCCTCACACTCTCTCCCCACCCTCTCCACCTCACATTCTCTCACCGCCCTATTCCCCTCACACTCTCAAACCGCCCTCTCCCTTCACACTCTCTCCCCTCCTTCTCCCGTCACACTCTCTCGCTGCCCTCTCCCCCTCACACTCTACCCCCGCCCTCTTCCCCTTACACTTTCTCCCCGCCCTCTCCCCTTCATACTCTCTACCCGTCCTCCACTCCTCACAATCTCTCCCCGCCCTCTCCCCCTCACACTCTCTCCCCGCCCTCTCCCCATCACACTACCTACCTGCACTCTCCCGCTCACACCCTCTCCCCACCCTCTGCCCCTCACACTCTCTCCCCGCACTCTCCACCTCACACTCTCTCACCGCCCTATTCCCCTCACACTCTCACCCCGCCCTCTCCCTTCACACTCTCCCCACTCCTTCTCCCGTCGCACTCTCTCCCTGCCCTTTCCCCATCACACTCTCCCCCCACCCTCTTCCCCTCACACTCTCTCCCCGCCCTATTCCCCTAACACTCTCACCCCGCCCTCTCCCATCACACTCTTTCCCCGCACTCTCCCATCACACTCTCTCCCCGCACTCTCCCCCTCACACTCTCTGCCGGCCCTCTCCCCCCCACACTCTCTCCCCGCCCTGGCCCCCTCGCACTCTCTCCCCGCCCTCTCCCCTCACACTCTCTCTCCGCCCTCTCACCCTCACACTCTGTCCATGGCCTCACCTCCTCACACTCTCTCCCCGCCCTCTCCCGCTCTCCCTCTCTCCCCACCCTCTCCCCCTCACTCTCTCTCTCCACCCGTTCCCCCTCACACTCTCTCCCCGCCCTCTCCCCCTCTCACTCTCTCCCCGCCCTCTCCCCTTCACACTCTCTCCCCTCCATCTCCCCCTCACTCTCTTCCCCACCCTCTCCCCTTACACTCTCTCCCCACACTCTCCCCTCACACTCCCTCCTCACCTTCTCCCCCTCAAACTCTCTCCCCACTCTCTCCCCTTACACTCTGTCCCCGCCCTCTCCCCTTCACACTCTCTCCCCCTCTCTCCCCTTACACTCTCTCATCGCCCTCTGCCCCTCACATTCTCTCCCTGCCCTCTCCCCCTCACACTATCTCTCTGCCCTCTCTCCCTCACACTCTGTCCCCACACTCTCCCCCACACAATCGTTGTCTCTCCCTCACACTCACACTCTCCCCGTGGCACACTCACTCTCTCCCCTCCCCTCATGCTCAATCCTCACCCTTCTTGTTCCCTCCCCAACCTATTCCTCTCACACTCTCTCCTCGCCCTCTCTCACTCACACTCTCTCGCCCTCACACTCTCTCCCCACTCTCTCCCTCACACTCTCTCCCCGCCCTCTCCCTCTCAAACTCTCTCCCCTCCCACTCCCGCTCACCTTCTCTCACCACCCTCTCCCCCTCACACTCTCTTCCCGCCCTTTCCCCCTCACACTCTCTCCTCATCCTCTTCCCCACAGACTCTCTCCCCGCCCTCTCCCCCCACACTCTCTCCCCGCACTCTCCCCCTCACACTCTCCCCCCGCACTATTCCGCTCACACTCTCTCCCCGCTTTCTCCCCTTCACACTCTCTCCCCGCCCACTCCCCTTACACTCACTCCCCACATTATCCCCTCACACTCTCTCTGCACCTTCTCCCCCTCACACTCTCTCCCCACTCTCTTCCTTACACTCTCTCCCCGCCCTCTACCCTTCACAGTCTCTCCCCACTCTCTCCCCTTACACTCTCTCCCCGCCCCCTCCCCCTCACACTCTCTCCCCACTCTCTCCCTCACACTCTCTCCAGGCCCTCTCCCCATAACACTCTCTCCCCAGCCTCTCCCCTTCATACTCTCTCCCCGCCCTCTACTCCTCACAATCTCTCCCCGCCCTCTCCCCCTCACACTACCTACCTGCACTCTCCCGTCACACTCTCTCACTGCCCTCTCCCCCTCACACTCTCCACCCGCCCTCTTCCCTTCACACTCTCTCCCCGCCCTCTCCCCCTCACACTCTCTCCCTGCCCTCAACTCCTCACAATCTCTCCCCGCCCTCTCCCCCTCACACTCTCTGCACCGCCCGCTCCCCCACACACTCTCTCACCGCCCTCTCCCCCTCACACTCTCTCCCCGTCCTCTCCCCCTCACACTCTCTCCCCACCCTCTGCCCCTCACTCTCTCTCCCCACCCTCTCCAACTCACACTCTTTCACCGCCCTTTTCCCCTCACACTCTCACCCCGCCCTCTCCCTTCACACTCTCTCCCCGCCCTCTCCCGTCACACTCTCTCCCTACCCTCTCCCTCTCACACTCTCCCCCCGCCCTCTTCCCCTCACACTCTCTACCCGCCCTCTTCCCCTCACACTCTCTCCCTGCCCTCGACTCCTCACAATCTCTCTCCGCCCTCTCCCCCTCTCACTCTCTGCCCCGCCCTCTCCCCCTCACCCTCTCTCATCGCTCTCTCCCCCTTACACTCTCTGCCCGCCCTCTCCCCCTCACACTCTCTCCCCGCTCTAATCCCCTCGCACTCTCTCCCCACCCTCTCCCACACACTCGTTCTCTCTCCCTCACAGTCGCTCTCTCCCTGCCGCACACTCACTCGCTCCCGCCCCTCATGCTCACTCCTCACCCTTCTTGCTCCCTCCCCATCCTATTCCTCTCACATTCCCTCCTCGCACACTCCCCCTCACACTCTCTCCCCACTCTCCCCCTCACACTCTCTCACACCCTCTCTCCCTTACACTCACTCTCTCTCCCCCCAGACTCACTCGCTTGCTCCCCTTCACACTTTCTCACCGCCCTCTACCCCTCACACTCGCTCTCTCTCATCCTCACACTCTCTCACTCGCTCCCCCCACACTCACTCACTTTCTCCTCCTCACACTCGCTCTCTCTCCCCCTCACATTCACTCCCTTTACCTCACACTCATTCTCAACCCACTGCACACTCGCTCTCTCCCCTCCCCTCATGCTCACTCCTCAACCTTCTTGCTCCCACCCCACCCTATTCCCCTCACACTCTCTCCTCGCCCTCTCCTCCTCACACTCTCTCCCCCTCACACTCTCTCCCCGCCCTCTCCCCTCACACTCTCACCCCACCCTCTCACCTCACACTCTCTCCCCACCCTCTCCCCCTCACACTCTCTCCCCGCCCTCTCCCCCTCATACTCTCTCTCCGCCTTCTCCCTTCACACTCTCTCCCCGCCCTCTCCCCCGCACAATCTCTACCCGCCCTCTCCCCCTCACACTCTCTCCGCACCCTCTCCCCTCACAATCTCTCACCGCCCTCTCCCCCTCACACTCTCTCCCCGTCCTCTCCCCCTCACACTCTCTCCCTGCCCTCCCCCCTCACACTCTCTCCCCGTCCTATTCCCCACACACTCTCTCCCCACCCTCTCCCCCCATAGTCGTTCTCTCTCCCTCACACTCGCTCTCTCCCCGCCGCACACTCACTCTCCCCCCTCCCCTCATGCTCACTCCTGACCCTTCTTGATCCCTCCCCATCCTATTCCTCTCACTCTCTATCCCCAGTCTCTCCCTCACACTCTCGCACCACCTTCTCTCCCTCACACTCACTCTCTCTCCCCCTCAAACTCACTCTCTCCCCCTCACACTCACTCTCTCTACCTCACACTCGCTCTCAACCCACCACACACTCGCTCTCTCCCCTCCCCTCATGCTCACTCCTCACCCTTCTTGCTCCCAACCCACCCTATTCCCCTCACACTCTCTCCTCGCCCTCTCCTCCTCACACTCTCTCCCCCTCACACTCTCTCACCGCACTCTCCCCCTCACACTCTCTCTCTGCCCTCGCCCCCTCACTCTCTCTCCCCACCCTCACCCCCTCACACTCATTCTCTCTCCCTCACACTCGCTCTCTCCCCACCACACACTCAATCTCCCGCTCCCCTCATGCTCACTCCTCACCAATCTTGCTCCCGACCCACCCTATTCCTCTCAAACTCTCTACTCGCCCTATCTCCCTCACACTCTCTCTCTCTCACACACTCTCCGCACTCTCTCCCTCACACTCTCTCCCCACTCTCTCCCCTTGCCCTCGCTCCCCACCCTCTTCCCTTCATACTCTCTCCCCGTCCTCTGCCCCTCACACTCTCTCCCTGCCCTCTCCCGCTCACACTCTCTCCCTGCCCTCTCCACCTCACACGCCCTCCCCACACTCTTCCCTTACACTCTCTGCCTGCTCTCTTTACCTCACACTCTCTCCCCGCCCTATTAACGCCACACTCTCTCACACCCTCTCCCCTCACACTCACTCTCTCCCCGCCGCACCGTCACTCTCCCCCCTCCCCTCATGCTCTCTCCTCACCCTTCTTGCTCCCTCCCCATCCTATTCCTCTCACATTCTCTCTTCGCACACTCCCCCTCACACTCGCTCCCCACTCTCGCCCTCACACTGTCTCCCCGACCTCTCCCCCTCACACTCTCTCCCCACCCTCTTACCTTCAGACTCTCTCCCCGCACTCTCCCCCCACACTCTCCCCCCGCCCTATTCCGCTCACACTCTCACCCCGCTTTCTCCCCTTCACACTCTCTCCCCGCCCTCTCCACCTCACTTTCTCTCCCCAGCCTCTCCCCTTACACTCTCTCCGCACACTCTCCCCTCACACTCTCTACGCACCTTCTCCCCCTCAAACTCTCTCCCCACTCTCTCCCCTTACACTCTCTCCCCGCCCTCTCCCCTTCACACTCTCTCCCCACTCTCTCCCCTCACACTCTCTCCCCGCCCTCTCCCCCTCACACTCTCTCCCCACCCTATTCCCCTCACACTCTCTCCCTGCCCTCTCCCCCTCACACTCTCTCCTTGCCCTCCTCCCCTCACACTCTGTCCCCACACTCTCCCCTTCACACTCGCTCTCTCTCCCCCTCACACTATCTCGCTTGCTCCCCTTCACACTTTCTCACCACCCTAGTCCCTCTCACTCGCTCACTCTCCCCCTCACACTCTCTCCCCCTCACACTCTCTCCCCACTCTCTCCCTCACACTCTCTCCCCACTCTCTCCCCTTAAACTCTCTCCCCGCCCTCTCCCCTTCATACTCTCTCCCTGTCCTCTCCCCTCACACTCTCTCCTCGCCCTCTCCCGCTCACACTCACTCCCTGCCCTCGCCCCCTCACACTCTTTCCCCACTCTCTCCCCTTACACTCTCTGCTCGCCCTCTCCCCCTCACACTCTCTCCCCACCCTATTCCCCTCACACTCTCTCCCCACCCTCTCCCCCACACTTGTTCTCTCTCCCTCACACTCGCTTTCTTCCCGCCGCACACTCACTCTCCCCCCTCCCCTCATGCTCACTCCTCACCCTTCTTGCTCCCTCCAAATCCTATTCCTCTCACATTCTCTCCCCATTCTCTCCCTCACACTCTCTCACCACCCTCTGTCCCTCACACTCGCTCTCTCTCCCCCTCACACTCGCTCTCTCTACCTCACACTCGCTCTCAACCCACCGCACACTCGCTCTCTCCCCTCCCCTCATGCTTACTCCACACCATTCTTGCTCCCACCCGACCCTATTCCCCTCACACTCTCTCTTTGGCCTTTCCTCCTCACACTCTTTCCCCTCACACTCTCTCCACATTCTCTCCCTCACACCCTCTCCCCATCCTCTGCCCCTCACACTCTCTCCCCACCCTCTCCACCTCACATTCTCTCACCGCCCTATTCCCCTCACACTCTCAAACCGCCCTCTCCCTTCACACTCTCTCCCCTCCTTCTCCCGTCACACTCTCTCGCTGCCCTCTCCCCCTCACACTCTACCCCCGCCCTCTTCCCCTTACACTTTCTCCCCGCCCTCTCCCCTTCATACTCTCTACCCGTCCTCCACTCCTCACAATCTCTCCCCGCCCTCTCCCCCTCACACTCTCTCCCCGCCCTCTCCCCATCACACTACCTACCTGCACTCTCCCGCTCACACCCTCTCCCCACCCTCTGCCCCTCACACTCTCTCCCCGCACTCTCCACCTCACACTCTCTCACCGCCCTATTCCCCTCACACTCTCACCCCGCCCTCTCCCTTCACACTCTCCCCACTCCTTCTCCCGTCGCACTCTCTCCCTGCCCTTTCCCCATCACACTCTCCCCCCACCCTCTTCCCCTCACACTCTCTCCCCGCCCTATTCCCCTAACACTCTCACCCCGCCCTCTCCCATCACACTCTTTCCCCGCACTCTCCCATCACACTCTCTCCCCGCACTCTCCCCCTCACACTCTCTGCCGGCCCTCTCCCCCCCACACTCTCTCCCCGCCCTGGCCCCCTCGCACTCTCTCCCCGCCCTCTCCCCTCACACTCTCTCTCCGCCCTCTCACCCTCACACTCTGTCCATGGCCTCACCTCCTCACACTCTCTCCCCGCCCTCTCCCACTCTCCCTCTCTCCCCACCCTCTCCCCCTCACTCTCTCTCTCCACCCGTTCCCCCTCACACTCTCTCCCCGCCCTCTCCCCCTCTCACTCTCTCCCCGCCCTCTCCCCTTCACACTCTCTCCCCTCCATCTCCCCCTCTCTCTCTTCCCCACCCTCTCCCCTTACACTCTCTCCCCACACTCTCCCCTCACACTCCCTCCTCACCTTCTCCCCCTCAAACTCTCTCCCCACTCTCTCCCCTTACACTCTGTCCCCGCCCTCTCCCCTTCACACTCTCTCCCCCTCTCTCCCCTTACACTCTCTCATCGCCCTCTGCCCCTCACATTCTCTCCCTGCCCTCTCCCCCTCACACTATCTCTCTGCCCTCTCTCCCTCACACTCTGTCCCCACACTCTCCCCCACACAATCGTTGTCTCTCCCTCACACTCACACTCTCCCCGTGGCACACTCACTCTCTCCCCTCCCCTCATGCTCAATCCTCACCCTTCTTGTTCCCTCCCCAACCTATTCCTCTCACACTCTCTCCTCGCCCTCTCTCACTCACACTCTCTCGCCCTCACACTCTCTCCCCACTCTCTCCCTCACACTCTCTCCCCGCCCTCTCCCTCTCAAACTCTCTCCCCTCCCACTCCCGCTCACCCTCTCTCACCACCCTCTCCCCCTCACACTCTCTTCCCGCCCTTTCCCCCTCACACTCTCTCCTCATCCTCTTCCCCACAGACTCTCTCCCCGCCCTCTCCCCCCACACTCTCTCCCCGCACTCTCCCCCTCACACTCTCCCCCCGCACTATTCCGCTCACACTCTCTCCCCGCTTTCTCCCCTTCACACTCTCTCCCCGCCCACTCCCCTTACACTCACTCCCCACATTATCCCCTCACACTCTCTCTGCACCTTCTCCCCCTCACACTCTCTCCCCACTCTCTTCCTTACACTCTCTCCCCGCCCTCTACCCTTCACAGTCTCTCCCCACTCTCTCCCCTTACACTCTCTCCCCGCCCCCTCCCCCTCACACTCTCTCCCCACTCTCTCCCTCACACTCTCTCCAGGCCCTCTCCCCATAACACTCTCTCCCCAGCCTCTCCCCTTCATACTCTCTCCCCGCCCTCTACTCCTCACAATCTCTCCCCGCCCTCTCCCCCTCACACTACCTACCTGCACTCTCCCGTCACACTCTCTCACTGCCCTCTCCCCCTCACACTCTCCACCCGCCCTCTTCCCTTCACACTCTCTCCCCGCCCTCTCCCCCTCACACTCTCTCCCTGCCCTCAACTCCTCACAATCTCTCCCCGCCCTCTCCCCCTCACACTCTCTGCACCGCCCGCTCCCCCACACACTCTCTCACCGCCCTCTCCCCCTCACACTCTCTCCCCGTCCTCTCCCCCTCACACTCTCTCCCCACCCTCTGCCCCTCACTCTCTCTCCCCACCCTCTCCAACTCACACTCTTTCACCGCCCTTTTCCCCTCACACTCTCACCCCGCCCTCTCCCTTCACACTCTCTCCCCGCCCTCTCCCGTCACACTCTCTCCCTGCCCTCTCCCTCTCACACTCTCCCCCCGCCCTCTTCCCCTCACACTCTCTACCCGCCCTCTTCCCCTCACACTCTCTCCCTGCCCTCGACTCCTCACAATCTCTCTCCGCCCTCTCCCCCTCTCACTCTCTGCCCCGCCCTCTCCCCCTCACCCTCTCTCATCGCTCTCTCCCCCTCACACTCTCTCCCCGCCCTCTCCCCCTCACATTCTCTCCCCGCCCTCTCCCCCTCTCACTCTCTCCCTGCCCTATTCCCCTAACACTCTCACCTCGCCCTCGCACGTCACACTCTCTCCCCACACTCTCAAGTCACAATCACCCCGCCCTCTCCCCCTCACAATCTCTGCCCGCCCTCTCCCCCCACACTCTCTCCCCACCCTCTCCCCCTCACACTCTCTCCCCTCACACACTCTCCCCACCCTCTCCCCTCACACTCTCTCCCCACCCTCTCCCCCTCACACTCTCTCCAGGCCCTCTCCCCCTCACACTCTCTCTCCGCCCTCTCCCCCTCACATTCTCTCCCCGAACTCTCACCCTCACACTCTCTCCGTGGCCTCACCCCCTCACACTCTCGCCCCGCCCTCACCGGCTCATACTATCTCCCCGCCCTCTCCCTCTCAAACTCTCTCCCCTCCCACTCCCGCTCACCCTCTCGCCCCATCCTCTCCCTCTCACACTCTCTCCCCACCCTCTCCCCCTCACACTCTCTGCCTGACATCTCCCGCTAACCATCTCTCCCCACCCTGTCCCCCTCACACTCTCTCACCACCCTCTCCCCCTCACACTCTCTTCCCGCCCTCTCCCCCTCACACTCTCTCCCCACTCTCTACCTCACACTCTCTCCCCAACTTCTCCCCCTCACACTCTCTCCCCACCCTCTCCACCTGACACTCTCTTCTCACACTCTCCCCTCACACTCTCCCCCACTCTCTCCCCCTCACACTCTCTCACCACCCTCTCCCCCTCACACTCTCTCCCCACCCTCTCCAACTCACACTCTCTCACCACCCTATTCCCCTCACACTCTCACCCCGCCCTTTCCCTTCACACTCTCTCCCCGCCCTCTCCCGTCACACTGTCTCCCTGCCCTCTCCCTCTCACACTCTCCCCCCGCACTCTTCCCCTCACACTCTCTCCCCGCCCTCTCCCCCTCACACTCTCTCCCTGCCCTCGACTCCTCACAATCTCTCTCCGCACTCTCCCCCTCTCACTCTCTGCCCCGCCCTCTCCCACTCACCCTCTCTCACCGCTCTCTCCCCGCCCTCTCCCCCTCACACTCTCTCCCCGCCCTCTCCCCCCTCACTCTCTCCCTGCCCTATTCCCCTAACACTCTCACCTTGCCCTCGCCCGTCACACTCTCTCCCCACACTCTCAAGTCACAATGTCTCCCCGCCCTCACACCCTCACAATCTCTGCCTGCCCTCTCCCCCCACACTCTCTCCCCGCCCTGTCCCCATCGCACTCTCTCCCCACCCTCTCCCCCTCACACTCTCTCCCCTCACACACTCTCCCCACCATCTCCCCTCACACTCTCTCCCCACCTTCTCCCCCTCACACTCTCTCCAGGCCCTCTCCCCCTCACACTCTCTCTCCGCCCTCTCCCCCTCACACTCTCTGCCCGAACTCTCACCCTCACACTCTCTCCGTGGCCTCACCCCCTCACACTCTCGCCCCGCCCTCAGCCGCTCATACTCTCTCCCCGCCCTCTCCCTCTCAAACTCTCTCCCCTCCCACTCCCGCTCACCCTCTCGCCCCATCCTCTCCCTCTCACACTCTCTCCCCACCCTCTCCCCCTCACACTCTCTGCCTGACATCTCCCGCTAAGCATCTCTCCCCACCCTCATCCCCTCACACTCTCTCACCAACCTCTCCCCTCACACTCTCTTCCCGCCCTCTCCCCCTCCCACTCTCTCCCCATCCTCTTCCTCTCAGACTCTCTCCCTGCCCTCTCCCCCACACCCTCTCCATGCACTCTCCCCCTCACACTCTCCCCCCGCCCTATTCCGCTCACACTCTCTCCCCGCTTTCTCCCCTTCACACACTCTCCCCGCCCTCTCCCCTTACACTCACTCACCACACTATCCCCTCACACTCTCACTGCAGCTTCTCCCCCTCACACTCTCTCCCCACTCTCTCCCCTTACACTCTCTCCCCGCCCCCTCCCCCTCACACTCTCTCCCCACTCTCTCCCTCACACTGTCTCCAGGCCCTCTCCCCATAACACTCTCTCCCCGCCCTCTCCCCTGCATACTCTCTCCCCACCCTCTACTCCTCACAATCTCTCCCCGCACTCTCCCCCTCACACTCGCTCTCTCTACCTCACACTCGCTCTCAACCCACCACACACTCGCTCTCTCCCCTCCCCTCATGCTCACTCCTCACCCTTCTTGCTCCCAACCCACCCTATTCCCCTCACACTCTCTCCCCGCCGTCTCCTCCTCACACTCTCTCCCCCTCACACTTTCTCCCCACTCTCTCCCTCACACTCTCTCCCCTCCTCTCCCCCCCACACTCTCTCCAGGCCCTCTCCCCCCACACTCTCTCACCGCACTCTCCCCCTCACACTCTCTCTCCGCCCTCACCCCCTCACTCTCTCTCCCCACCCTCACCCCCTCACACTCATTCTCTCTCCCTCACACTCGCTCTCTCCCCCACCACACACTCAATCTCCCGCTCCCCTCATGCTCACTCCTCACCAATCTTGCTCCCGACCCACCCTATTCCTCTCAAACTCTCTACTCGCCCTATCTCCCTCACACTCTCTCCCTCTCACACACTCTCCGCACTCTCTCCCTCACACTCTCTCCCCACTCTCTCCCCTTGCCCTCTCTCCCCACCCTCTTCCCTTCACACTCTCTCCCCGCCCTCTCCCGCTCACACTCTCTCCCTGCCCTCTCCATCTCACACGCCCTCCCCACACTCTCCCCTTACACTCTCTGCCCGCTCTCTTTACCTCACACTCTCTCCCCACCCTATTAACCTCACACTCTCTCGCACCCTCTCCCCTCACACACACTCTCTCCCCGCCGCACCGTCACTCTCCCCCTCCCCTCACAGTCTCTCTCCTCACCCTTCTTGCTCCCTCCCCATACTATTCCTCTCACATTCTCTCTTCGCACACTCCCCCTCACACTCCCTCCCCACTCTCGCCCTCACACTCTCTCCCCGACCTCTCCCCCTCATGCTCTCTCCCCACCCTCTTACCTTCAGACACTCTCCCCGCCCTCTCCCCCACACTCTCTCCGCGCACTCTCCCCCCACACTCTCCCCCCGCCCTATTCCGCTCACACTCTCACCCCGCTTTCTCCCCTTCACACTCTCTCCCCGCCCTCTCCACCTCATTTCTCTCCCCAGCCTCTCCCCTTACACTCTCTCCGCACACTCTCCCCTCACACTCTCTCCGCACCTTCTCCCCCTCAAACTCTCTCCCCACTCTCTCCCCTTACACTCTCTCCCCGCCCTCTCCCCTTCACACTTTCTCCCCACTCTCTCCCCTTACACTCTCTCCCCGCCCTCTCCCCCTCACACTCTCTCCCTGCCCTCTCCCCCTCACACTCTGTCCCCACACTCTCCCCTTCACACTTGCTCTCTCTCCCCCTCACACTATCTCGCTTGCTCCCCTTCACACTTTCTCACCGCCCTCTGTCCCTCACACTCGCTCGCTCTCCCCCTCACACTCTCTCCCCCTCACACTCTCTCCCCACTCTCTCCCCTTAAACTCTCTCCCCGCCCTCTCCCCTTCATACTCTATCCCAGTCCTCTCCCCTCACACTCTCTCCGTGCCCTCTCCCGCTGACACTCACTCCCTGCCCTCGCCCCCTCACACTCTCTCCCCACTCTCTCCCTTTACACTCTCTGCTCGCCCTCTCCCCCTCACACTCTCTCCCCACCCTATTCCCTTCACACTCTCTCCCCACCCTCTCCCCCCACACTCGTTCTCTCTCCCTCACACTCGCTCTCTCCCCGCCGCACACTCACTCTCCCCCCCCCTCATGTTCACTCCTCACCCTTCTTGCTCCCTCCAAATCCTATTCCTCTCACATTCTCTCCACACTCTCTCCCTCACACTCTCTCACCAACCTCTGTCCCTCACACTCACTCTCTCTCCCCCTCACACTCGCTCTCTCTACCTCCCACTCGCTCTCAACCCACCGCACACTCGCTCTCTCCCCTCCCCTCATGCTCACTCCTCACCATTCTTGCTCCCACGCGACCCTATTCCCCTCACACTCTCTCTTTGCCCTTTCCTCCTCACACTCTTTCCCCTCACACTCTCTCCACATTCTCTCCCTCACACCCTCTCCCCATCCTCTGCCCCTCACACTCTCTCTCTCCACCCTCTCCACCTCACATTCTCTCACCGCCCTATTCCCCTCACACTCTCAAACCGCCCTCTCCCTTCACACTCTCTCCCCTCCTTCTCCTGGCACACTCTCTCGCTGCCCTCTCCCCCTCACACTCTACCCCTGCCCTCTTCCCCTTCCACTTTCTCCCCGGCCTCTGCCCTTCATACTCTCTCCCCGTCCTCTACTCCTCACAATCTCTCCCCGCCCTCTCCCCCTCACACTCTCTCCCTGCCCTCTCCCCCTCACACTACCTACCTGCACTCTCCTGCTCACACCCTCTCCCCACCCTCT
Source organism: Isurus oxyrinchus (assembly GCA_026770705.1). Taxonomy (NCBI): domain Eukaryota; kingdom Metazoa; phylum Chordata; class Chondrichthyes; order Lamniformes; family Lamnidae; genus Isurus; species Isurus oxyrinchus. The sequence goes on from JANJGN010003988.1 coordinate 15,387, forward strand.
GCCCCTCACACTCTCTCCCCGCACTCTCCACCTCACACTCTCTCACCGCCCTATTCCCCTCACACTATCACCCCGCCCTCTCTCTTCACACTCTCCCCACTCCTTCTCCCGTCACACTCTCTCCCTGCCCTTTCCCCATCACACTCTCCCCCCCGCCCTCTTCCCCTCACAGTCTCTCCCCGCCCTCTCCCCCTCACAGTCTCTCCCTGCCCTCGACTCCTCACAATCTCTCCCTGCCCTCTCCCCCTCACACTCTCTCCCCGCCCTCTCCCCCTCACACTCCTCTCCCCGCCCTATTCCCCTAACACTCTCACCCCGCCCTCTCCCATCACACTCTTTCCCCGCACTCTCCCATCACACTCTCTCCCCGCACTCTCCCCCTCACACTCTCTGCCGGCCCTCTCCCCCCCACACTCTCTCCCCGCCCTGGCCCCCTCGCACTCTCTCCCCACCCTCTCCCCCTCACACTCTCTCTCCTCACACACTCTCCCCACCCTCTGCCCTCACATTCTCTCCCCACCCTCACCCCCTCACACTCTCTCCAGGCCCTCTCCCCCTCACACTCTCTCTCTGCCCTCTCCCCCTCACACTCTCCCCCTCACACTCTCTCCCCGCCCTCTCCCCCTCTCACTCTCTCCCCGCCCTCTCCCCCTCACACTCTCCCCCTCACACTCTCCCCCTCACACTCTCTCCCTGCCCTGGATTCCTCAAATCTCTCCCCGCCCTCTCCCGCTCACACTCTCTCCCCACCCTCTCCCGCTCACACTCTCTCCCCACCCTCTCCCCCTCAAACTCTCTCCCCGCCCTCTTCCCCTCAGACTCTCTCCCCGCACTCTCCCCCACACTCTCTCCCCGCCCTCTCCCCCCTCACACTCTCCAACCGCCCTATTCCACTCACACACTCTCCCCGCCCTCTCCCCTTCACACTCTCTCCCCTCCATCTCTCCCTCTCTCTCTCTCCCCACCCTCTCCCCTTACACTCTCTCCCCACCCTCTCCCCTTCACACTCTCTCCCCACACTTTCACCTTGCACTCTCTCCTCGCCCTCTGCCCCTCACACTCTCTCCCCGCCGTAATCCCCTCACACTCTCTCCTCGCCCTCTCCCTCTCACACTCTCTCCCCCTCACACTCTCTCCCCACTCTCTCCCTCACACTCTCTCCCCACTCACTCCCCCTCGCTCTCTCTCCCCGACCTCTCCTCTTCATACTCTCTCCCCATCCTCTCCCCCTCACACTCTCTCCCCGCCCTCTCCTGCTCACACTCTCTCCCTGCCCTCTCCCCCTCACACTTTCTCCCCACTCTCTCCCCTTACACTCTCTGCCCGCCCTCTCCCCCTCACACTCTCTCCCCGCCCTATTCCCCTCACTCTCTCTCCCTACTCTCTCCCTCCACACTCGTTCTCTCTCCCTCACAGTCGCTCTCTCCCCGCCGCACTCTCACTTGCTCCCGCCCCTCATGCTCACTCCTCACCCTTCTTGCTCCCTCCCCATCCTATTCCTCTCACATTCCCTCCTCGCATACTCCCCCTCACACTCTCTCCCCACTCTCCCCCTCACACTCTCTCACCACCCTCTCTCCCTTACACTCGCTCTCTCTCCCCCCAGACTCGCTCGCTTGCTCCCCTTCACACTTTCGCACCGCCCTCTACCCCTCACACTCGCTCTCTCTCATCCTCACACTCTCTCACTCGCTCCCCCCACACTCGCTCGCTTTCTCCCCCTCACACTCGCTCGCTCCCCCTCACACTCGTTCTCTCTCCCGCTCACACTCGCTCTCTTTAACTCACACTCACTCTCAACCCGCTGCACACTCACTCTCTCCCCTCCCCTCATGCTCACTCCTCAACCTTCTTGCTCCCACCCCACCGTATTCCCCTCCCACTCTCTCCCCGCCCTCTCCCCTCACACTCTCTCCCCACCCTCTCACCTCACACTCTCTCCCCACCCTCTCCCCCTCACACTCTCTCCCTGCCCTCACCCCCTCACACTCTCTCCCCGCCCTCTCCCCCTCACTCTCTCTCCCCACTCTCTCCCCTTACACTCTCTCCCTGCCCTCTCCCCCCTCACACTCTCTCCCCGTCCTATTCCCCTCACAGTCATTCTCTCTCCCTCACACTCATTCTCTCCCCACCGCACACTTAATCTCCCGTTCCCCTCATGCTCCCGCCCCACTCTGTTCCTCTCCCACTCACTCCTCGCCCTATCTCCCTCACAGTCTCTCCCTCTCACACTCTCTCTCCACTCTCTCCCTCACACTCTCTCCCCGTTCTCTCCACTCACACTCTCTCCCCACCCTCTCCCCCTCACACTTTCTCCCGACTTTCTCCCCTTACACTTTCTCCCCGCCGTCTCCCCTTCATACTCTCTCGCCGCCCTCTACTCCTCACAAACTCTCCCCACGCTCTCCCCCTCACATTCTCTCCTCGCCCTCTCCCACTCACATTCTCTCCCCCTCACACTCTCTCCCAACTCTCTCCCTCACACTCTCTCCCCACTCTCTCCCCTTCCACTCTCTGCCCGCCCTCTCCCCCTCACACTCTCTCCCCACCCTATTCCCCTCACACTCTCTCCCCACCCTCTCCCCCAAACTCGTTCTCTCTCCCTCACACTCGCTCTCTCCCCGCCGCACACTCAGTCTCCCCCTCCCCTCATGCTCCCTCCTCACCCATCTTGCTCCCTCCCCATCCTATTCCTCTCACACTCTCTCCTCACACACGCCCCCTCACACATTCTCCCCACTCTCTCCCTCACACTCTCTCACCACCCTCTCTCCCTTACACTCGCTCTCTCTCCCCCTCACACTCGCTCGCTTGCTCCCCTTCACACTCTCTCACCGCACTCTGCCCCTCACACTCGCTCTCTCTCATCCTCACACTCTCTCACTTGCTCCCCCTCACACTCGCTCACTTTCTCCCCCTCACACTCGCTCTCCCCCTCACACTCGCTCTCTCTACCTCACACTCGCTCTCAACCCGCCGCACACTCGCTCTCTCCCCTCCCCTCATGCTCACTCCTCACCCTTCTTGCTCACACCCCACCCTATTCCCCTCACACTCTCTCACCGCACTCACCCCCCTCACACTCTCTCACCGCCCTCTCCCCCTCACACTCAGTACCCGCCCTCTCCCATCACACTCTCTAACTGCACTCTCCCCCTCACACTCTCTTTCCGCCCTCTCCCCCTCACACTCTCTCCACGCCCTCTCCGCCTCACACTGTCTCCCCGCCCTCACCCCATCGCACTCTCTCTGCATCATCTCCCCCTCACACTCCCTTCCCACTCTCTCCCGCTCACACTCTCTCCCCACCCTCTGCCCCTCACACTCTCTCCCCACCCTATTCCCCTCACACTCTCTCCCCGTCCTCTCCCTTCACACTCTCTCCCGGCCCTCTCCCGTCACACTCTCTCCCTGCCCTCTCCCCCTCACCCTCTCCCACCACCCTCTTCTCCTCACAGTCTCTCCCCGCCCTCTCCCCTTCACACTCTCTCCCTGTCCTCGACTCCTCACAATCTCTCCCCACCCTCTCCCATCACACTCTCTCCCCACCCTCTGCCCCTCACACTCTCTCCCCACCCTCTCCCCCTCACACTCTCTCTGCACCCTCTCCCCTCACACTCTGACCCCGCCCTCTCCCCTCACACTCTCTCCCCGCCCTCTCCCACTCACACTCTCTCCCCGCCGTCTCCCCCGCACACTATCCCCCTCCCTATTCCCCTAACATTCTCACCACGCCCTCTCCCGTCGCACTCTCTCCCCGCACTCTCCCGTCACACACTCCCCCCGCCATCTCCCCCTCACACTCTCTGCCCACCCTCTCCCCCCACACTCTCTCCCCGCCCTGCCCCCTCACACTCTCACCCCACCCCCTCCCCCTCCCCCTCACACTCTCTCCCCTCACACACTCTCCCCGCCTTCTCCCCCTCACACTCTCTCCCCACACTCTCCCCTCACACTCTTTCCCCGCCCTCTCCCCACACTCTCTCACCGCCCTCTCCCCTCACACTCTCTCCCCGCCCTCTCCCCCTCACACTCTCTCCCCGCCCTCTCCCCCTCACACTCTCTCCCTGCCCTATTCCCCTCACACTCTCTCACCGCCCTATCCCCTTCACTCTCTTTCCCCACCCTCTCCTATTACACTCTCTTCCCACCCTCTCCCCTTCTCACTCTCTCCCCACTCTCTCCCCTTAAACCCTCTCCCCGCCCTCTCCCCCTCACATTCTCTACCCGCCCTATTCCGCTCACACTCTCTCCCCGCCCTCTCCCCCTCACTCTCTCCCCACCCTCTTCACTTACAGTCTCACCCCACACTCTCCGCTCACACTCTCTCCGCACCCTCTCCCCCTCACACTCTCTCACCACTCACTCCCCTTACACTCTCTCCCCGGCCACTCCCCCTCACATTCTCTCCCCGCCCTATTCCCCTCACACTGTCTCCCTGCCCTCTCCCCCTCACACTCTCTCCCTGCCCACTACCCCTCACACTCTCTCCCCGCCCTCTCCCCCTCACGCTCGTTCTCTCTCCCTCACACTCGCTCTCTCACCGCCGCACACTCACTCTCTCCCCTCTCCTCATGTTCACTCCTCACCCTTCTTGCTCCCTCCCAACCTATTCCTCTCACCCTCTCCTCGCCCTCGCCCACTCACACTCTCTCCCCCTCACATTCTCTCCCCACTCTCTCCCTCACACTCTCGCCCCACTCTCTCCCCTTACACTCTCTCCCCGTGCTCTCCCCCTCATACTCTCTCCCCGTCCTCTCCCCCTCACACTCTCTCCCCGCCCTCTCCCCTTACACTCTCTTCCCATCCTCTCCCCCTCACACTCTCTCTCTGCCCTATTCCCCTTGCACTCTCTCCCCGCCCTCTCCCCTTCACACTCTCTCCCCACCCTCTTCCCCTCACTCTCTCACCCCACCCTCTCCCATTACACTCTCTCGCCGCCCTCTCCCCTTCACACTCTCTCCCCACTCTCTTCCCTTACTCTCTCTACCTGCCCTCCCCCCTTCACCCTCTCTCCCCACTCTCTCCCCTTACACTCTGTCCCCACCCTCTCCCCCTCACACTCTCTGCCTGACCTCTCCCGCTAAACCTCTCACCCCACCCTCTCCCCCTCACATTCTCTCACCACCCTCTCCCCCTCACACTTTCCCTGCCCTCTCTCCCTCTCACTCTCTCCCCACCCTCACCCCGTCACACTCTCTCCCTCCCCTCAACTCCTCACAATCTGTCCCTGCCCTTTCCCCCTCACACTCTCTCCCCACCCTCTCCCAATTACCCTGTCTCCCCACACTCTACCCCTCACTCTCTCGCCATGCCCTCTCCACCTCTCACTCACTCCACACCCTATTCCCCTCACACTCTCACCCCGCCCTCTCCTGTCACACTCTCTACCCGCCCTCTCACGTCACACTCTCTCCCCACCCTCTTCCCCTCATACTCTCTCCCCGCCATCTCCCCCCACACTGTCTTCCCGCCCTGTCCCCCTCACACTCTTTCCCCGCCCTGTCCCACACACTCTCTCCCCACCCTCTTAACTAACAGACTCACCCCACACTCTCCGCTCACACCCTCTCCCCCTCACACTCTCTCCCCACTCGCTCCCCTTACACTCTCTCCCCGGCCACTCCCCCTCACATTCTCTCCCCGCCCTATTCCCCTCACACTCTCTCCCTGCCCTCTCCCCCTCACACTCTCTCCCTGCCCACTACCCCTCACACTCTCTCCCCGCCCTCTCCCCCTCACGCTCATTCTCTCTCCCTCACACTCACTCTCTCACCGCCGCACATTCACTCTCTCCCCTCCCCTCATGTTCACTCCTCACCCTTCTTGCTCCCTCCCAACCTATTCCTCTCACACTCTCTCCTCGCCCTCGCCCACTCACACTCTCTCCCACCCTCTCCCCCACTCTCGTTCTCTCCCCCTCACACACTCTCCCGACTCTCTCCCCTTACACTTTCTCCCCGCCCTCTCACCTTCATACTCTCTCCTCGCCCTCTACTCTTCACAATCTCTCCCCGCCCTCTCCCCCTCACACTCTCTCCCCGCCCTCTCCCCCTCACACTACCTACCCGCACTCTCCCGCTCTCACCCTCTCCCCACCCTCTGCTCCTCACACTCTCTCCCCGCCCTCTCCACCTCACACTCTCTCACCACCCTATTCCCCTCACTCTCTCCCCCCGCCCTCTTCCCCTCACACTCTCTCCCCGCCCTCTCCCCCTCACACTACCTACCCGCACTCTCCCGCTCTCACCCTCTGCTCACCCTCTGCTCCTCACACTCTCTCCCCGCCCTCTCCACCTCACACTCTCGCACCACCCTATTCCCCTCACACTCTCTCCTCGCCCTCTCCCCCTCACACTACCTACCCACACTCTCCCGCTCTCACCCTCTGCTCACCCTCTGCTCCTCACACTCTCTCCCCGCCCTCTCCACCTCACACTCTCTCACCACCCTATTCCCCTCACTCTCTCCCCCTGCCCTCTTCCCCTCACACTCTCTCCCCGCCCTCTCCCCCTCACACTCTCTCCCTGCCCTCTCCCCCTCACACACTCACCCCGCCCTATTCCCCTTACACTCTCACCCCACCGTCTCCCCTCACACTCTCTCCCCGCCCTCTCTCCCCCACACTCTCTCCCCGCCCTCTCCCCCTCACACTCTCTCCCCTCACACACTCTCCCCACCCTCTCCCATCACACTCTCTACCCACCCTCTCCCCCTCACACTCTCTCCAAGGCCCTCTCCCCCTCACACTCTCTCTCCGCCCTCTCACCCTCACACTCTCTCGGCGGCCTCTCACCCTCACACTCTCTCTCCGCCCTCTCACCCTCACACTCTCTCTCCGCCCTCTCACCCTCACACTCTCTCGGCAGCCTCTCACCCTCATACTCTCTCCCTGCCCTCGCCCGCTCACCCTCTCTCTCCATCCTCTCCCTCTCACACTCTCTCCCCACCCTCTCCGCCTCAATGTCTCTTCCCACCCTCTCCCACTCACACTCTCTGCCCGCCCTCTCCCCCTACACTCTCTCCCCGCCCTCTCCCCCCTCACTCTCTCCCCATTCTCTCCCCCTCACACTCTCCCACTCACATTCTCTCCCTGCCGTCGACTCCTCACAATCTCTCCCCGCCCTCTCCCCGTCACAGTCTCTCACCACCCTATTCCCCTCACACTCTCTCCGCGCCCTATTCCCCTCACACTCTCACTCTGCCCTCTCCCATCACACTCTCACCCCGCCCTCTCACATCACACTCTCTCCCCACCCTCTTCCCCTCAGACTCTCTCCCCGCCCTCTCCACCCACACTCTCTCCCCCTCACACTCTCACCCCGCCCTATTCCGCTCACATTCTCACCCCACTTTCTCCCCTTCACACTCTCTCCCCGCCCTCTCCCCCTCACTCTCTCTCCCCAGCCTCTCCCCTTACACTCTCTCCGCACACTCTCCCCTCACACTCTCTCCGCACCTTCTCCCCCTCAAACTCTCTCCCCACTCTCTCCCCTTACACTCTCTACCCCGCCCTCTCCCCTTCACACTCTCTCCCCACTCTCTCCCCTTACACTCGCACCCCGCCCTCTCCCCCTCACACTCTCTCCCCACCCATATTCCCCTCACAGTCTCCCCCTGCCCTCTCCCCCTCACACTCTCTCCCTGCCCTCTCCCCCTCACACTCTGTCCCCACACTTTCCCCTTCACACTCGCTCTCTCTCCCCCTCTCACTATCTCGCTTGCTCCCCTTCAAACTTTCTCACCGCCCTCTGTCCCTCACACTCGCTCGCGCTCATCCTCACACTCTCTCACTCGCTCCCCCTCACACTCGCTCGCTCCACCTCACACTCACTCTCAACCTGCCGCACACTTGCTCTCTCCCCTCCCCTCATGCTCACTCCTCAACCTTCTTGCTCCCACCCCACCCTATTCCCCTCACACTCTCTCTTCGCCTTCTCCTCCTCACACTCTCTCCCCCTCACACTCTCTCCCCACACTCGCCCCTCACACTCTCTCCGCACGCTCTCACCTCACACTCTCTCCCCACCCTCTCCCCCTCACACTCTCTCCCTGCACTCTCCTCCTCACACTCTCTCCCTGCCCTCTCCCCCGCACAATCTCTACCCACCCTCTCCCCCTCACACTCTCTCTCCCCCTCTCCCCTCACACTCTCTCCCCATTCTCTCCCCCTCACACTCTCTCCCTGCCCTCTCCCCCTCACACACTCTCCCTGCCCTATTCCCCTCACACTCTCTCCCCGCCCTCTCCCCTTCATACTCTCTCCCCGCATTCTCCCCCTCGCACTCTCTCCCAACCCTCTCCCCTTACACTCTCTCCCCACCCTCTCCCATCACACTCTCTCCCCACCCTCTCCCTCTCACACTCTCTCCCAACTCTATCCCCTTATACTCTCTCCCGACCCTCTCCCCTTCATACACTCTCTCTGCCCTCTCCCCCTCACACTCTCACCTCACTCTCTCCCCCTACACTCTTTCCCCGCCCTCTTCCCCTCACACACTCTCCCTGTCCTGTTCCCCTCACACTCTCTCCTCGACCTCTCCCACTCACACTCTCTCCCCCTCATACACTCGCCCCACTCTCTCCCTCACACTCTCTCCCCACTCTCTCCCCTTAAACTCTCTCCCCGCCCTCTCCCCTTCATACACTCTCCCCGTCCTCTCCCCCTCACACTCTCTCCCCGCCCTCTCCCACTCACACTCACTCCCTGCCCTCTCCCCCTCACACTCTCTACCCTCTCTCTCCCCTCACACTCTCTCCCCACCCTCTCCCCCCACACTCGTTCTCTCTCCCTCACACTCGCTCTCTCCCCGCCGCACAGTCACTCTCCCCCCTCCCCTCATGCTCACTCCTCACCCTACTTGCTCCCTCCAAATCCTATTCCTCTCACAATCTCTCCCCACTTTCTCCCTCACACTCTCTCACCATCCTCTGTCCCTCACACTCGCTCTCTCTCCCCGTCACACTCGCTCTCTCTACCTCACACTCCCTCTCAACCCACCGCACACTTGCTCTCTCCCCTCCCCTCATGCTCACTCCGCACCATTCTTGCTCCCACCCCACCCTATTCCCCTCACACTCTCTCTTCGCCCTTTCCTCCTCACACTCTTTGCCCCTCGCACTCTCTCCACACTCTCTCCCTCACACTCTCTCCCCATCCTCTCCCCCTCACACTCTCCCCAGGCCCTCTCCCCCTCACACTCTCTCACCGCACTATCCCCCTCACACTCTCTCTCCGCCCTCTCCCCCTCACACTCTCTCCCTGCCCTCTCCCTCTCACTCTCTCTCCCCACAGTCACCCCGTCACACTCGTTCTCTCTCCCTCACAATCCCTCTCTCCCCACCGCACACTCAATCTCCCGCTCCCCTCATGCTCACTCCTCACCCTTCTTGCTCCCGACCCACCCTTTTCCTCTCAAACTCCCTACTCGCCCTATCTCCCTCACACTCTCTCCCCCTCACACACTCTCACCACTCTCTCCCTCACACTCTCTCCCCGCTCTCTCACCTCACACTCTCCCCACCCTCTCCCCCTTACACTTTCTCCCCGCCCTCTCCCCTTCATACTCTTTCCCCGCTCTCTCCCCCTCAAACTACCTACCTGCACTCTCCCGCTCACACCCTCTCCCCACCCTCTGCCCCTCACACTCTCTCCCCACCCTCTCCACCTCACACTCTCTCACCGCCCTATTCCCCTCACACTCTCAAACCACCATCTCCCTTCACACTCTCTCCCCTCCTTCTCCCGTGACACTCACTCCCTGCCCTCTCTCCCTCACACTCTCCCCCCGCCCTCTTCCCCTTACACTTTCTCCCCGCCCTCTCCCCTTCATACTCTCTCCCCGCCCTCTACTCCTCACAATCTCTCCCCGCCCTCTCCCCCTCACAGTCTCTCCCTGCCCTCGACTCCTCACAATCTCTCCCTGCCCTCTCCCCCTCACACTCTCTGCCCCGCCCTCGCCCCCTCACCCTCTCTCACCGCCCTCTCCCTCTCACACTCTCTCCCTGCCCTCTCACGTCACACTCTCTCCCCGCCCTCTCCCCCTCAAACTCTCTCCCCGCCCTCTTCCCCTCAGACCCTCTCCCTGTGCTCTCCCCCACTCTCCCCGCCCTCTCCCCCTCACACTCTCCAACCGCCCTATTCTGCTCACACTCTCTCCCCGCTCTCTCCCCTTCACACTCTATCCCCTCCATCTCCCCCTCTCTCTCTCTCCCCACCCTCTCCCCTTACACTCTCTCCCCACACTCTCCCCTCACACTCTCTCCTCACCTTCTCCCCCTCACACTCTCCCCACTCTCTCCCCTTACACTCTCTCCCCGCCCTCTCCCCTTCACACTCTCTCCCCACTCTCTCCCCTTACACTCTCTCCTCGCCCTCTGCCCCTCACACTCTCTCCCCGCCCTAATCCCCTCACACTCTCTCCCTGCCCTCTCCCCCTCACACTCTCTCTCTGCCCTCTCCTCCTCACACTCTGTCCCCACACTCTCCCCCACACACTCGTTGTCTCTCCCTCACACTCACACTCTCCCCGTGGCACACTCACTCTCTCCCCTCCCCTCATGCTCACTCCTCACCCTTCTTGCTCCCTCCCCAACCTATTCCTCTCACACTCTCTCCTCGCCCTCTCCCACTCACACTCTCTCCCCCTCACACTCTCTCCCCACCCTCTCCCTCACACTGTCTCCCCACTCACTCCCCCTCACTCTCTCTCCCCGACCTCTCCTCTTCATACTCTCTCCACGTCCTCTCCGCCTCACACTCTCTCCCTGCCCTCTCCCACTCACACTCTCTCCCTGCCCTCTCCCCCTCACACTCTCTCCCCACTCTCTCCCCTTACACTCTCTGCCCGCCCTCTCCCCCTCACACTCTCTCCCCGCTCTAATCCCCTCGCACTCTCTCCCCACCCTCTCCCACACACTCGTTCTCTCTCCCTCACAGTCGCTCTCTCCCTGCCGCACACTCACTCGCTCCCGCCCCTCATGCTCACTCCTCACCCTTCTTGCTCCCTCCCCATCCTATTCCTCTCACATTCCCTCCTCGCACACTCCCCCTCACACTCTCTCCCCACTCTCCCCCTCACACTCTCTCACCACCCTCTCTCCCTTACACTCGCTCTCTCTCCCCCCAGACTCACTCGCTTGCTCCCCTTCACACTTTCTCACCGCCCTCTACCCCTCACACTCGCTCTCTCTCATCCTCACACTCTCTCACTCGCTCCCCCCACACTCACTCGCTTTCTCCCCCTCACACTTGCTCGCTCGCTCCCCCTCACACTCGCTCGCTCCTCCTCACACTCGCTCTCTCTCCCCCTCACACTCACTCTCTTTACCTCACACTCATTCTCAACCCACCGCACACTCGCTCTCTCCCCTCCCCTCATGCTCACTCCTCAACCTTCTTGCTCCCACCCCACCCTATTCCCCTCACACTCTCTCCTCGCCCTCTCCTCCTCACACTCTCTCCCCCTCACACTCTCTCCCCGCCCTCTCCCCTCACACTCTCACCCCACCCTCTCACCTCACACTCTCTCCCCACCCTCTCCCCCTCACACTCTCTCCCCGCTTCTCCCCCTCATACTCTCTCTCCGCCTTCTCCCTTCACACTCTCTCCCCGCCCTCTCCCCCGCACAATCTCTACCCGCCCTCTCCCCCTCACACTCTTTCCGCACCCTCTCCCCTCACAATCTCTTACCGCCCTCTGCCCCTCACACTCTCTCCCCGTCCTCTCCCCCTCACACTCTCTCCCTGCCCTCCCCCCTCACACTCTCTCCCCGTCCTATTCCCCACACACTCTCTCCCCACCCTCTCCCCCCATAGTCGTTCTCTCTCCCTCACACTCGCTCTCTCCCCGCCGCACACTCACTCTCCCCCCTCCCCTCATGCTCACTCCTGACCCTTCTTGATCCCTCCCCATCCTATTCCTCTCACTCTCTGTCCCCAGTCTCTCCCTCACACTCTCGCACCACCTTCTCTCCCTCACACTCACTCTCTCTCCCCCTCAAACTCACTCTCTCCCCCTCACACTCACTCTCTCTACCTCACACTCGCTCTCAACCCACCACACACTCGCTCTCTCCCCTCCCCTCATGCTCACTTCTCACCCTTCTTGCTCCCGACCCACCCTATTCCCCTCACACTCTCTCCTCGCCCTCTCCTCCTCACACTCTCTCCCCCTCACACTCTCTCACCGCACTCTCCCCCTCACACTCTCTCTCCGCCCTCGCCCCCTCACTCACTCTCCCCACCCTCACCCCCTCACACTCATTCTCTCTCCCTCACACTCTCTCTCTCCCCACCACACACTCAATCTCCCGCTCCCCTCATGCTCACTCCTCACCAATCTTGCTCCCGACCCACCCTATTCCTCTCAAACTCTCTACTCGCCCTATCTCCCTCACACTCTCTCCCTCACACTCTCTCCCCACTCTCTCCCCTTGCCCTCGCTCCCCACCCTCTTCCCTTCATACTCTCTCCCTGTCCTCTGCCCCTCACACTCTCTCCCTGCCCTCTCCCGCTCACACTCTCTCCCTGCCCTCTCCACCTCACACGCCCTCCCCACACTCTTCCCTTACACTCTCTGCCCGCTCTCTTTACCTCACACTCTCTCCCCGACCTATTAACGCCACACTCTCTCACACCCTCTCCCCTCACACTCACTCTCTCCCCGCCGCACCGTCACTCTCCCCGTCCCCTCATGCTCTCTCCTCACCCTTCTTGCTCCCTCCCCATCCTATTCCTCTCACATTCTCTCTTCGCACACTCCCCCTCACACTCGCTCCCCACTCTCGCCCTCACACTGTCTCCCCGACCTCTCCCCCTCACACTCTCTCCCCACCCTCTTACCTTCAGACTCTCTCCCCGCACTCTCCCCCCACACTCTCCCCCCGCCCTATTCTGCTCACACTCTCACCCCGCTTTCTCCCCTTCACACTCTCTCCCCGCCCTCTCCACCTCACTTTCTCTCCCCAGCCTCTCCCCTTACACTCTCTCCGCACACTCTCCCCTCACACTCTCTACGCACCTTCTCCCCCTCAAACTCTCTCCCCACTCTCTCCCCTTACACTCTCTCCCCGCCCTCTCCCCTTCACACTCTCTCCCCACTCTCTCCCCTCACACTCTCTCCCCGCCCTCTCCCCCTCACACTCTCTCCCCACCCTATTCCCCTCACACTCTCTCCCTGCCCTCTCCCCCTCACACTCTCTCCTTGCCCTCCTCCCCTCACACTCTGTCCCCACACTCTCCCCTTCACACTCGCTCTCTCTCCCCCTCACACTATCTCGCTTGCTCCCCTTCACACTTTCTCACCACCCTAGTCCCTCTCACTCGCTCACTCTCCCCCTCACACTCTCTCCCCCCTCACACTCTCTCCCCACTCTCTCCCTCACACTCTCTCCCCACTCTCTCCACTTAAACTCTCTCCCCGCCCTCTCCCCTTCATACTCTCTCCCTGTCCTCTCCCCTCACACTCTCTCCTCGCCCTCTCCCGCTCACACTCACTCCCTGCCCTCGCCCCCTCACACTCTCTCCCCACTCTCTCCCCTTACACTCTCTGCTCGCCCTCTCCCCCCTCACACTCTCTCCCCACCCTATTCCCCTCACACTCTCTCCCCACCCTCTCCCCCACATTGTTCTCTCTCCCTCACACTCGCTTTCTTCCCGCCGCACCCTCACTCTCCCCCCCTCCCCTCATGCTCACTCCTCACCCTTCTTGCTCCCTCCAAATCCTATTCCTCTCACATTCTCTCCCCATTCTCTCCCTCACACTCTCTCACCACCCTCTGTCCCTCACACTCGCTCTCTCTCCCCCTCACACTCACTCTCTCTACCTCACACTCGCTCTCAACCCACCGCACACTCGCTCTCTCCCCTCCCCTCATGCTTACTCCACACCATTCTTGCTCCCACCCGACCCTATTCCCCTCACACTCTCTCTTTGGCCTTTCCTCCTCACACTCTTTCCCCTCACACTCTCTCCACATTCTCTCCCTCACACCCTCTCCCCATCCTCTGCCCCTCACACTCTCTCCCCACCCTCTCCACCTCACATTCTCTCACCGCCCTATTCCCCTCACACTCTCAAACCGCCCTCTCCCTTCACACTCTCTCCCCTCCTTCTCCCGCCACACTCTCTCGCTGCCCTCTCCCCCTCACACTCTACCCCCGCCCTCTTCCCCTTACACTTTCTCCCCGCCCTCTCCCCTTCATACTCTCTACCCGTCCTCCACTCCTCACAATCTCTCCCCGCCCTCTCCCGCTCACACCCTCTCCCCACCCTCTGCCCCTCACACTCTCTCCCCGCACTCTCCACCTCACACTCTCTCACCGCCTTATTCCCCTCACACTCTCACCCCCCCCCTCTCCCTTCACACTCTCCCCACTCCTTCTCCCGTCGCACTCTCTCCCTGCCCTTTCCCCATCACACTCTCCCCCCACCCTCTTCCCCTCACACTCTCTCCCCGCCCTATTCCCCTAACACTCTCACCCCGCCCTCTCCCGTCACACTCTTTCCCCGCACTCTCCCATCACACTCTCTCCCCGCACTCTCCCCCTCACACTCTCTGCCGGCCCTCTCCCCCCCACACTCTCTCCCCGCCCTGGCCCCCTCGCACTCTCTCCCCGCCCTCTCCCCTCACACTCTCTCTCCGCCCTCTCACCCTCACACTCTGTCCATGGCCTCACCTCCTCACACTCTCTCCCCGCCCTCTCCCGCTCTCCCTCTCTCCCCACCCTCTCCCCCTCACTCTCTCTCTCCACCCGTTCCCCCTCACACTCTCTCCCCGCCCTCTCCCCCTCTCACTCTCTCCCCGCCCTCTCCCCTTCACACTCTCTCCCCTCCATCTCCCCCTCTCTCTCTTCCCCACCCTCTCCCCTTACACTCTCTCCCCACACTCTCCCCTCACACTCCCTCCTCACCTTCTCCCCCTCAAACTCTCTCCCCACTCTCTCCCCTTACACTCTGTCCCCGCCCTCTCCCCTTCACACTCTCTCCCCCTCTCTCCCCTTACACTCTCTCATCACCCTCTGCCCCTCACATTCTCTCCCTGCCCTCTCCCCCTCACACTATCTCTCTGCCCTCTCTCCCTCACACTCTGTCCCCACACTCTCCCCCACACAATCGTTGTCTCTCCCTCACACTCACACTCTCCCCGTGGCACACTCACTCTCTCCCCTCCCCTCATGCTCAATCCTCACCCTTCTTGTTCCCTCCCCAACCTATTCCTCTCACACTCTCTCCTCGCCCTCTCCCACTCACACTCTCTCGCCCTCACACTCTCTCCCCACTCTCTCCCTCACACTCTCTCCCCACTCACTCCCCCTCACACTCTCTCCCCGACCTCTCCTCTTCATACTCTCTCCCTGCCCTCTCCCTCTCAAACTCTCTCCCCTCCCACTCCCGCTCACCCTCTCTCACCACCCTCTCCCCCTCACACTCTCTTCCCGCCCTTTCCCCCTCACACTCTCTCCTCATCCTCTTCCCCTCAGACTCTCTCCCCGCCCTCTCCCCCCACACTCTCTCCCCGCACTCTCCCCCTCACACTCTCCCCCCGCACTATTCCGCTCACACTCTCTCCCCGCTTTCTCCCCTTCACACTCTCTCCCCGCCCACTCCCCTTACACTCACTCCCCACACTATCCCCTCACACTCTCTCTGCACCTTCTCCCCCTCACACTCTCTCCCCACTCTCTTCCTTACACTCTCTCCCCGCCCTCTACCCTTCACAGTCTCTCCCCACTCTCTCCCCTTACACTCTCTCCCCGCCCCCTCCCCCTCACACTCTCTCCCCACTCTCTCCCTCACACTCTCTCCAGGCCCTCTCCCCATAACACTCTCTCCCCAGCCTCTCCCCTTCATACTCTCTCCCCGCCCTCTACTCCTCACAATCTCTCCCCGCCCTCTCCCTCTCACACTACCTACCTGCACTCTCCCGTCACACTCTCTCACTGCCCTCTCCCCCTCACACTCTCCACCCGCCCTCTTCCCTTCACACTCTCTCCCCGCCCTCTCCCCCTCACACTCTCTCCCTGCCCTCAACTCCTCACAATCTCTCCCCGCCCTCTCCCCCTCACACTCTCTGCACCGCCCGCTCCCCCACACACTCTCTCACCGCCCTCTCCCCCTCACACTCTCTCCCCGTCCTCTCCCCCTCACACTCTCTCCCCACCCTCTGCCCTTCACTCTCTCTCCCCACCCTCTCCAACTCACACTCTTTCACCGCCCTTTTCCCCTCACACTCTCACCCCGCCCTCTCCCTTCACACTCTCTCCCCGCCCTCTCCCGTCACACTCTCTCACTGCCCTCTCCCTCTCACACTCTCCCCCCGCCCTCTTCCCCTCACACTCTCTCCCTGCCCTCGACTCCTCACAATCTCTCTCCGCCCTCTCCCCCTCTCACTCTCTGCCCCGCCCTCTCCCCCTCACCCTCTCTCATCGCTCTCTCCCCCTCACACTCTCTCCCCGCCCTCTCCCCCTCACATTCTCTCCCCGCCCTCTCCCCCTCTCACTCTCTCCCTGCCCTATTCCCCTAACACTCTCACCTCGCCCTCGCACGTCACACTCTCTCCCCACACTCTCAAGTCACAATCACCCCGCCCTCTCCCCCTCACAATCTCTGCCCGCCCTCTCCCCCCACACTCTCTCCCCACCCTCTCCCCCTCACACTCTCTCCCCTCACACACTCTCCCCACCCTCTCCCCTCACACTCTCTCCCCACCCTCTCCCCCTCACACTCTCTCCAGGCCCTCTCCCCCTCACACTCTCTCTCCGCCCTCTCCCCCTCACATTCTCTCCCCGAACTCTCACCCTCACACTCTCTCCGTGGCCTCACCCCCTCACACTCTCGCCCCGCCCTCACCGGCTCATACTATCTCCCCGCCCTCTCCCTCTCAAACTCTCTCCCCTCCCACTCCCGCTCACCCTCTCGCCCCATCCTCTCCCTCTCACACTCTCTCCCCACCCTCTCCCCCTCACACTCTCTGCCTGACATCTCCCGCTAACCATCTCTCCCCACCCTGTCCCCCTCACACTCTCTCACCACCCTCTCCCCCTCACACTCTCTTCCCGCCCTCTCCCCCTCACACTCTCTCCCCACTCTCTACCTCACACTCTCTCCCCAACTTCTCCCCCTCACACTCTCTCCCCACCCTCTCCACCTGACACTCTCTTCTCACACTCTCCCCTCACACTCTCCCCCACTCTCTCCCCCTCACACTCTCTCACCACCCTCTCCCCCTCACACTCTCTCCCCACCCTCTCCAACTCACACTCTCTCACCACCCTATTCCCCTCACACTCTCACCCCGCCCTTTCCCTTCACACTCTCTCCCCGCCCTCTCCCGTCACACTGTCTCCCTGCCCTCTCCCTCTCACACTCTCCCCCCGCACTCTTCCCCTCACACTCTCTCCCCGCCCTCTCCCCCTCACACTCTCTCCCTGCCCTCGACTCCTCACAATCTCTCTCCGCACTCTCCCCCTCTCACTCTCTGCCCCGCCCTCTCCCACTCACCCTCTCTCACCGCTCTCTCCCCGCCCTCTCCCCCTCACACTCTCTCCCCGCCCTCTCCCCCCTCACTCTCTCCCTGCCCTATTCCCCTAACACTCTCACCTTGCCCTCGCCCGTCACACTCTCTCCCCACACTCTCAAGTCACAATGTCTCCCCGCCCTCACACCCTCACAATCTCTGCCTGCCCTCTCCCCCCACACTCTCTCCCCGCCCTGTCCCCATCGCACTCTCTCCCCACCCTCTCCCCCTCACACTCTCTCCCCTCACACACTCTCCCCACCATCTCCCCTCACACTCTCTCCCCACCTTCTCCCCCTCACACTCTCTCCAGGCCCTCTCCCCCTCACACTCTCTCTCCGCCCTCTCCCCCTCACACTCTCTGCCCGAACTCTCACCCTCACACTCTCTCCGTGGCCTCACCCCCTCACACTCTCGCCCCGCCCTCAGCCGCTCATACTCTCTCCCCGCCCTCTCCCTCTCAAACTCTCTCCCCTCCCACTCCCGCTCACCCTCTCGCCCCATCCTCTCCCTCTCACACTCTCTCCCCACCCTCTCCCCCTCACACTCTCTGCCTGACATCTCCCGCTAAGCATCTCTCCCCACCCTCATCCCCTCACACTCTCTCACCAACCTCTCCCCTCACACTCTCTTCCCGCCCTCTCCCCCTCCCACTCTCTCCCCATCCTCTTCCTCTCAGACTCTCTCCCTGCCCTCTCCCCCACACCCTCTCCATGCACTCTCCCCCTCACACTCTCCCCCCGCCCTATTCCGCTCACACTCTCTCCCCGCTTTCTCCCCTTCACACACTCTCCCCGCCCTCTCCCCTTACACTCACTCCCCACACTATCCCCTCACACTCTCACTGCAGCTTCTCCCCCTCACACTCTCTCCCCACTCTCTCCCCTTACACTCTCTCCCCGCCCCCTCCCCCTCACACTCTCTCCCCACTCTCTCCCTCACACTGTCTCCAGGCCCTCTCCCCATAACACTCTCTGCCCGCCCTCTCCCCTGCATACTCTCTCCCCACCCTCTACTCCTCACAATCTCTCCCCGCACTCTCCCCCTCACACTACCTAACTGCACTCTCCCGTCACACTCTCTCCCGTCCTCTCCCCCTCACACTCTCTCCCCACCCTCTGCCCCTCACTCTCTCTCCCCACCCTCTCCAACTCACACGCTCTCACCGCCCTATTCCCCTCACACTCTCACCCCGCCCTCTCCCTTCACAGTCTCTCCCCGCCCTCTCCCCCTCAAACTCTCTCACCGCTCTCTCCCCCTCACACTCTCTCCCCGCCCTCTCCCCCTCACACTCTCTCCCCGCCCTCTCCCCCTCTCACTCTCTCCCCGCCCTATTCCCCTAACACTCTCACCTCGCCCTCGCCCGTCACACTCTCTCCCCACACTCTCAAGTCACAATGTCTCCCCGCCCTCTCCCCCTCACAATCTCTGCCCGCCCTCTCTCCCCACAGTCTCTCCCCGCCCTGTCCCCATCGCACTCTCTCCCCACCCTCTCCCCCTCTCACTCTCTCCCCTCACACACTCACCCCACCCTCTCCCCTCACACTCTCTCCCCACGCTCTCCCCCTCACACTCTCTCCAGGCCCTCTCCCCCTCACACTCTCTGCCTGACATCTCCCGCTAACCATCTCTCCCCACCCTCTCCCCCTCACACTCTTTCAACACTCTCCCCCTCACACTCTCTTCCCGCCGTCTCCCCCTCACACTCTCTCCCCGCCCTCTCCCCTTACACTCACTCCCCACACTATCCCCTCACACTCTCTCTGCACCTTCTCCCCCTCACACTCTCTCCCCACTCTCTCCCCTTACACTCTCTCCCCGCCCTCTACCCTTCACACTCTCTCCCCACTCTCTCCCCTTACACTCTCTCCATGCCCCCTCCCCCTCACACTCTCTCCCCACTCTCTCCCTCACACTCTCTCCAGGCCCTCTCCCCACACACTCTCTCCCCACCCTATTCCCCTCACACTCTCACCCTGCCCTCTCCCCCTCACACTCTCTCCCTGCCCTCATCCCCTCACACTCCGTCCCCACACTGTCCCCCTCACACTCGTTCTGTCTCCCTCACACTTACTCTCTCCCCACCGCACACTCACTCTCTCCCCTCCTCTCATGCTCACTCCTCACCCTTCTTGCTCCCTCCCCAACCTATTCCTCTCACACTCTCTCCTCACCCTCTCCCACTCACACTCTCTCCCTCTCACACTCTCTCCCCACTCTCTCCCTCACAGTCTCTCCCCACTCTCTCCCCTTACACTCTCTCCCCGCCCTCTTCCCTTCATACTCTCTCCCCATCCTCTCCCCCTCACATTCTCTCTCCGGCCTCTCCTGCTCACACTCTCTCCCTGCCCTCTCCACCTCACACGCTCTCCCCACACTCTCCCCTTACACTCTCTGCCCGCCCTCTTCCCCTCACACTCTCTCCCCGCCCTATTCCCCTCACACTCTCTCCCACCCTTTACCCCTACACTCATTCTCTCTCCCTCACACTCGCTCTCTCCCCGCCGCACACTCACTCTCCCCCTCCCCTCATGCTCACTCCTCACCCTTCTTGCTCCCTCCCCATCCTATTCCTCTCACATTCTCTCCTCGCACACTCCCCCTCACACTGCCTCCCCACTCTCTCCCTCACACTCTCTCACCACCCTCTCTCCCTTACACTCGCTCTCTCTCCCCCTCACACTCGCTCACTTGCTCCCCTTCACACTTTCTCACCACCCTCTCCCCCTCACACTCGCTCTCTCTCATCCTCACACTCTCCCACTTGCTCCTCCTCGCACTCGCTCGCTTTCTCCCCCTCACACTCGGTCGCTCGCTCCCCCTCACACTCCCTCGCTCCTCCTCACACTCGCTCTCTCTACCTCACCCTCACTCTCAACCTGCTGCTCACTCCTCAACCTTCTTGCTCCCTCCCCACCTCCCTACTCACACTCTCTCCTCACCCTCTCCTCCTCACACTCTCTCCCCCTCACACTCTCTCCCCGCCATCTCCCCTCACACTCTCTCCCCACCCTCTCCCCCTCACACTCTCTCCCCGCCCTCTCCCCCTCACAATCTCTCGCCGCCCTCTCCCCTCACACTCTCTCCCCGCCCTCTCCCCCGCACAATCTCTACCCACCCTCTCCCCCTCACACTCTTTCCCCACCCTCTCCCCTCACACTCTCTCACCGCCGTCTCCCCCTCACACTCTCTCCCCGTTCTCTCCTCCTCACTCTCTCTCCCTGCCCTCTCCCCGTCACACTCTCTACCCATCCTATTCCCCTCACACTCTCTCCCCACCCTCTCCCGCTCACACTCTCTCCCAACTCTATCCCCTTATACACTCTCCCGACCATCTCCCCTTCATACTCTCTCCCTGCCCTCTCCCCCTCACACTCTCTCCCCACTCTCTCCCCTTACAATCTCTCCCCGCCCTCTCCCCCTAACACACTCTCCCCGTCCTATTCCCCTCACACTCTCTCCTCGCCCTCTCCCACTCACACTCTCTCCCCCTCACACTCTCTCCCCACTCTTTCCCTCACACTCTCTCCCCACTCTCTCCCCTTAAATTCTCTCCCCGCCCTCTCCCCTTCATAGTCTCTCCCAGTCCTCTCCCCTCACACTCTCTCCCCGCCCTCACCCCCTCTCACTCTCTCCCCGCCCTATTCCCCTAACACTCTCACCTCGCCCTCACCCATCACACTCTCTCCCCACACTCTCAAGTCACAATGTCTTCCCGCCCTCTCCCCCTCACAATCTCTGCCCGCCCTCTCCCCCAACACTCTCTCCCCGCCCTGTCCCCCTCGCACTCTCTCCCCACCCTCACCCCCTCACACTCTCTCCCCTCACACACTCTCCCCACCCTCTCCCCTCACACTCTCTCCCCACCCTCTCCCCCTCACACTCTCTCCAGGCCCTCTCCCCCTCACACTCTCTCTCCGCCCTATCCCCCTGACACTCTCTTCCTGAACTCTCACCCTCACACTCTCTCCGTGGCCTCACCCCTCACACTCTCGCCCCGCCCTCACCCGCTCATACTCTCTCTCCGCCCTCTCCCTCTCAAACACTCTCCCCTCCCACTCCCGCTCACCCTCTCGCCCCATCCTCTCCCTCTCACACTCTCTCCCCACCCTCTCCCCCTCACACTCTCTGCCTGACATCTCCCACTAACCATCTCTCCCCACCCTCTCCCCCTCACACTCTCTCACCACCCTCTTCCCCTCACACTCGCTTCCTGCCCTCTCCCCCTCCCACTCTCTCCCCATCCTCTTCCCCTCAGGCTCTCTCCCCGCCCTCTCCCCCCACACTCTCTCCCCGCACTCTCCCCCTCACACTCTCTCCCCGCCCTATTCCGCTCACACTCTCTCCCCGCTTTCTCCCCTTCACACTCTCTCCCCGCCCTCTCCCCTTACACTCACTCCCCAGACTATCCCCTCACACTCTCTCCGCACCTTCTCCCCCCACACTCTCTCCGACTCTCGCCCCTTACACTCTCTCCCCGCCCTCTACCCTTCACACTCTCTCCCCACTCTCTCCCCTTAAACTCTCTCCCCGCCCCCTCCCCCTCACACTCTCTCCCCACCCTATTCCCCTCACACTCTCACCCTGCCCTCTCCCCCTCACACTCTCTCCCTGCCCTCATCCCCTCACACTCTGTCCTGACACTGTCCCCCTCACACTCGTTCTCTCTCCCTCACACTCACTCTCTCCCCGCCGCACACTCACTCTCTCCCCTCCACTCATGCTCACTCCTCACCCTTCTTGCTCCCTCCCCAACCTATTCCTCTCACACTCTCTCCTCACCCTCTCCCACTCACACTCTCTCCCTCTCACACTCTCTCCCCACTCTCTCCCTCACACTCTCTCCCCAATCTCTCCCCTTACACTCTCTCCCCGCCCTCTTCCCTTCATACTCTCTCCCCATCCTCTCCCCCTCACACTCTCTCCCCGGCCTCTCCTGCTCACACTCTCTCCCTGCCCTTGCCCCCTCACACTCTGTCCCCACTCTCTCCCCTTACACTCTCTGCTCGCCCTCTCCCCCTCACACTCTCTCCCCACCCTATTCCCCTCACACTCTCTCCCCATCCTCTCCCCCACAGTCATTCTCTCTCCCTCACACTCGCTCTCTCCCCGCCGCACACTCACTCTCCCCTCTCCCCTCATGCTCACTCCTCCCCCTTCTTGCTCCCTCCC
>JANJGN010003989.1:0-38066 GCA_026770705.1 Isurus oxyrinchus
AGCAGGACGGACGGGCGAGAGAGAGAGCAGGACGGACGGGCGAGAGAGAGAGAGAGCAGGACGGACGGGCGAGAGAGAGAGAGAGCAGGACGGACGGGCGAGAGAGAGAGAGAGCAGGACGGACGGGCGTGAGAGAGAGGCGGACGGGCGAGAGAGAGAGGCGGACGGGCGAGAGAGAGAGAGACACGGGCGAGAGAGAGAGAATCGGGCGTGAGAGGGAGAGAATCGGGCGAGAGAGGGAGAGGCGGGCGAGAGAGGGAGAGGCGGGCGAGAGAGGGAGAGGCGGGCGAGAGAGGGAGAGGCGGGCGAGAGAGAGAGAGGCGGGCGAGAGAGAGAGGCGGGCGAGGAGAGAGACGGACGGGCGAGAGAGAGACGGACGGGCGAGAGAGAGACGGACGGGCGAGAGAGAGACGGACGGGCGAGAGAGAGAGACAGACGGGCGGGCGAGAGAGGGAGAGAGAGGGACGGACAGGCGGGAGAGGGAGAGAGAGGGACGGACGGGCGGGAGGGAGAGAGGGACGGACGGGCGAGAGAGAGAGGGACGGGTGAGAGAGAGAGACACGGACGGGCGAGAGAGAGAGAGAGACGGACGGGCGAGAGAGAGAGAGACGGACGGACGGGCGAGAGAGAGAGAGAACAGGACGGACGGGCGAGAGAGAGAGAGAGCAGGACGGACGGGCGAGAGAGAGAGAGAGCAGGACGGACGGGCGAGAGAGAGAGAGCAGGACGGACGGGCGAGAGAGAGAGAGAGCAGGACGGACGGGCGAGAGAGAGAGAGAGCAGGACGGACGGGCGAGAGAGAGACGGGACGGGCGAGAGAGAGACGGACGGGCGAGAGAGAGACGGTACGGGCGAGAGAGAGACGGACGGGCGAGAGAGAGACGGACGGGCGAGAGAGAGACGGACGGGCGAGAGAGAGACGGACCGGGCGAGAGAGAGACGGACGGGCGAGAGAGAGACGGGACGGGCGAGAGAGAGACGGACGGGCGAGAGAGAGAGAGACGGACAGACGGGCGAGAGAGAGAGAGAGAGACGGACGGACGGGCGAGAGAGAGAGGGACGGACGGGCGAGAGAGAGAGCGACGGACGGGTGAGAGAGTGAGAGCGAGAGGGAGAGACGGACGGGCGAGAGAGAGAGAGACGGACGGACGGGCGGGCGAGAGAGAGAGAGACGGACGGACGGGCGAGAGAGAGAGAGACGGACGGACGGGCGAGAGAGAGAGCGAGACGGACGGACGGGCGAGAGAGAGAGCGAGACGGACGGACGGGCGAGAGAGAGAGACGGACGGACGGGCGAGAGAGTGAGAGAGAGGGAGAGACGGACGGGCGAGAGAGAGACGGACGGGCGAGAGAGAGAGAGAGGCGGACGGGCGAGAGAGAGACGGACGGGCGAGAGAGAGAGAGAGAGAGACGGGCGTGAGAGAGAGAGAGACGGGCGTGAGAGAGAGAGAGACGGGCGTGAGAGAGAGAGAGACGGGCGTGAGAGAGAGAGAGACGGGCGTGAGAGAGAGAGAGACGGGCGTGAGAGAGAGAGAGACGGGCGTGAGAGAGAGAGACGGGCGTGAGAGAGAGAGAGACGGGCGTGAGAGAGAGACGGGCGTGAGAGAGAGAGAGACGGGCGTGAGAGAGAGAGAGACGGGCGTGAGAGAGACGGGCGTGAGAGAGAGAGACGGGCGTGAGAGAGAGAGAATCGGGCGTGAGATAGAGAGACGGGCCTGAGAGAGAGACCGGCCTGAGAGAGAGACGGGCCTGAGAGAGAGACGGGCCTGAAGAGACGGGCCTGAGAGAGAGACGGGCCTGAGAGAGAGGCGGGCGAGAGAGAGAGAGAGGCGGGCGAGAGAGAGAGAGAGGCGGGCGAGAGAGAGAGAGGCGGGCGAGAGAGAGGCGGACGAGAGAGAGAAAGGCGGGCGAGAGAGAGAGATGGGCGGGCGAGAGAGACCTGGACGGCGAGAGAGAGAGAGCCGGACGGGCGAGAGAGAGAGAGCCGGACGGGCGAGAGAGAGAGAGAGACGGCCGCGAGAGAGCGAGACGGGCGAGAGAGAGAGACGGACGGGCGAGAGAGAGAGACGGGCGGGCGAGAGAGAGAGACGGACGGGCGGGAGAGAGAGACGGACGGGCGAGAGAGAGAGACGGACGGGCGAGAGAGAGAGACGGACGGGCGAGAGAGAGAGAGAGACGGACGGGCGAGAGAGAGAGACGGACGGGCGAGAGAGAGAGACGGACGGGCGAGAGAGAGGACGGACGGGCGAGAGAGAGAGAGAGAGAGAGAGAGAGAGAGACAGACGGGCGGGCGAGAGAGAGAGAGAGAGAGACGGACGGGCGGGCGAGAGAGGGAGAGAGAGGGACGGACGGGCGGGAGAGAGAGAGGGACGGACGGGCGAGAGAGAGAGGGACGGACGGGCAAGATAGAGAGAGACGGACGGGCGAGTGAGACAGAGGCGGACGCGCGAGAGAGAGCCGGACGGGCGAGAGAGAGAGAGAGCCGGACGGGCGAGAGAGAGAGAGAGACGGACGGGCGAGAGAGAGAGAGAGAGACGGACGGGCGGAGAGAGAGAGGGACGGGCGAGAGAGAGACGGACGGGCGAGAGAGAGACGGACGGGCGAGAGAGAGAGACGGACGGGCGAGAGAGAGAGACGGACGGGCGAGAGAGAGAGAGACGGACGGGCGAGAGAGAGAGACGGACGGGCGAGAGAGAGACGGACGGGCGAGAGAGAGACGGACGGGCGAGAGAGAGACGGTCGGGCGAGAGAGAGACGGGTCGGGCGAGAGAGAGACGGTCGGGCGAGAGAGAGAGACGGACGGGCGAGAGAGAGAGAGAGAGACGGACGGACGGGCGAGAGAGAGGGACGGACGGGCGAGAGAGTGAGAGAGAGGGAGAGACGGACGCGCGAGAGAGAGAGCGACGGACGGGTGAGAGAGTGAGAGCGAGAGGGAGAGACGGACGGGCGACAGAGAGAGAGACGGACGGACGGGCGGGCGAGAGAGAGAGAGACGGACGGACGGGCGAGAGAGAGAGAGACGGACGGACGGGCGAGAGAGAGAGCGAGACGGACGGACGGGCGAGAGAGAGAGACGGACGGACGGGCGAGAGAGTGAGAGAGAGGGAGAGACGGACGGGCGAGAGAGAGACGGACGGGCGAGAGAGAGAGAGAGGCGGACGGGCGAGAGAGAGACGGACGGGGCGAGAGAGAGAGAGAGAGAGACGGGCGTGAGAGAGAGAGAGACGGGCGTGAGAGAGAGAGAGACGGGCGTGAGAGAGAGAGAGACGGGCGTGAGAGAGAGAGAGACGGGCGTGAGAGAGAGAGAGACGGGCGTGAGAGAGAGAGAGACGGGCGTGAGAGAGAGAGAGACGGGCGTGAGAGAGAGACGGGCGTGAGAGAGAGAGAGACGGGCGTGAGAGAGAGAGAGACGGGCGTGAGAGAGAGGACGGGCGTGAGAGAGAGAGAGACGGGCGTGAGAGAGAGAGAGACGGGCGTGAGAGAGACGGGCGTGAGAGAGAGAGAATCGGGCGTGAGATAGAGAGACGGGCCTGAGAGAGAGACGGGCCTGAGAGAGAGACGGGCCTGAAGAGACGGGCCTGAGAGAGAGACGGGCCTGAGAGAGAGGCGGGCGAGAGAGAGAGAGGCGGGCGAGAGAGAGAGAGAGGCGGGCGAGAGAGAGAGAGGCGGGCGAGAGAGAGGCGGACGAGAGAGAGAAAGGCGGGCGAGAGAGAGAGATGGGCGGGCGAGAGAGACCTGGACGGCGAGAGAGAGAGAGCCGGACGGGCGAGAGAGAGAGAGCCGGACGGGCGAGAGAGAGAGAGAGACGGCCGCGAGAGAGCGAGACGGGCGAGAGAGAGAGACGGACGGGCGAGAGAGAGAGACGGGCGGGCGAGAGAGAGAGACGGGCGGGCGAGAGAGAGAGACGGACGGGCGAGAGAGAGAGACGGACGGGCGAGAGAGAGAGACGGACGGGCGAGAGAGAGAGGACGGACGGGCGAGAGAGAGAGACGGACGGCGAGAGAGAGAGACGGACGGGCGAGAGAGAGACGGACGGGCGAGAGAGAGAGAGCCGGACGGACGGGCGAGAGAGAGAGAGAGAGAGAGAGAGAGAGACAGACGGGCGGGCGAGAGAGAGAGACGGACGGGCGGCGAGAGAGGGAGAGAGAGGGACGGACGGGCGGGAGAGAGAGAGGGACGGACGGGCGAGAGAGAGAGGGACGGACGGGCAAGATAGAGAGAGACGGACGGGCGAGTGAGACAGAGGCGGACGCGCGAGAGAGACGCGAGAGAGAGCCGGACGGGCGAGAGAGAGAGAGAGCCGGACGGGCGAGAGAGAGAGAGAGACGGACGGGCGAGAGAGAGAGAGAGAGACGGACGGGCGAGAGAGAGAGGGACGGGCGAGAGAGAGACGGACGGGCGAGAGAGAGAGACGGACGGGCGAGAGAGAGAGACGGACGGGCGAGAGAGAGACGGACGGGCGAGAGAGAGACGGTCGGGCGAGAGAGAGACGGTCGGGCGAGAGAGAGAGACGGTCGGGCGAGAGAGAGAGACGGACGGGCGAGAGAGAGAGCCGGACGGGCGAGAGAGAGCCGGACGGGCGAGAGAGAGCCGGACGGGCGAGAGAGAGCCGACGGGCGAGAGAGAGCCGGACGGGCGAGAGAGAGCCGGACGGGCGAGAGAGAGAGAGACGGACGGGCGAGAGAGAGAGAGAGACGGACGGGCGAGAGAGAGAGAGAGAGACGGGACGGGCGAGAGGAGAGAGAGAGACGGACGGGCGAGAGAGAGAGAGAGAGACGGACGGGCGAGAGAGAGAGAGAGACGGACGGGCGAGAGAGAGGGAGACAGACGGACGGGCGAGAGAGAGGGAGACAGACGGACGGGCGAGGAGAGGGAGAGAGACGGACGGGCGAGAGAGAGAGACGGACGGGCGAGAGAGAGAGACGGACGGGCGAGAGAGAGAGACGGACGGGCGAGAGAGAGAGACGGACGGGCGAGAGAGAGAGACGGACGGGTGAGAGTTAGAGAGAGAGACGGACGGGCGAGAGAGAGAGAGGCGGACGGGCGAGAGAGAGAGAGGCGGACGGGCGAGAGAGAGAGGCGGACGGGCGAGAGAGAGAGGCGGACGGCGAGAGAGAGAGGCGGACGGGCGAGAGAGAGAGAGAGACGGACGGGCGAGAGAGAGAGAGACAGGTGGTCGAGAGAGAGGGAGAGAGAGACGGGCGAGAGAGGCGGGCAAGAGAGAGAGAGAGAGAGAGAGAGAGAGAGGCGGACGGGCGAGAGAGAGAACCGGACGGGCGAGAGAGAGAGGCGGACGGGCGAGAGAGAGAGAGAGGCGGACGGGCGAGAGAGAAAGAGGCGGACGGGCGAGAGAGAGAGAGGCGGGACGGGCGAGAGAGAGAGAGGCGGACGGCGAGAGAGAGAGAGGCGGACGGGCGAGAGAGAGAGAGGCGGACGGGCGAGAGAGAGAGAGGCGGACGGGCGAGAGAGAGAGAGGCGGACGGGCGAGAGAGAGAGAGGCGGACGGGCGAGAGAGAGAGAGGCGGACGGGCGAGAGAGAGAGAGGCGGACGGGCGAGGAGAGAGAGAGGCGGACGGGCGAGAGAGAGAGAGGCGGACGGGCGAGAGAGAGAGAGGCGGACGGGCGAGAGAGAGAGGCGGACGGGCGAGAGTGAGAGGCAGACGGGCGAGAGTAAGGCGGACGGGCGAGAGAGAGAGAGAGGGACGGGCGAGAGTGAGAGAGAGACGCACGGGCGCGAGAGTGAGAGAGAAATGGACGGGCGAGAGAGAGAGAGAGACGGACGGGCGAGAGTGAGAGAGAGAGAGACGCACGGGCGCGAGAGTGAGAGAGAGATGGACGGGCGAGAGAGAGAGAGAGACGGACGGGCGAGAGAGAGAGAGAGACGGACGGGCGAGAGAGAGAGGCGGACGGGCGAGAGAGAGAGGCGGACGGGCGAGAGAGAGAGAGGCGGACGGGCGAGAGAGAGACGGGCGGACGGGCGAGAGAGAGAGGCGGACTGGCGAGAGAGAGAGGCGGACGGGCGAGAGAGAGAGAGAGACGGACGGGCGAGAGAGAGAGAGTCAGGTGGGCGAGAGAGAGGGAGAGAGAGAGACGGGCGAGAGAGGCGGGCAAGAGAGAGAGAGAGAGAGAGAGGCGGTTGGCGAGAGAGAGAACCGGACGGGCGAGATAGAGAGGCGGACGGGCGAGAGAGAGAGAGGCGGACGGCCGAGAGAGAGAGAGACGGACGGGCGAGAGAGAGAGATACGGACGGGCAAGAGAGAGAGAGACGGACGGGCGAGAGAGAGAGAGAGACGGACGGGCGAGAGAGAGAGAGAGACGGACGGGCGAGAGAGAGAGAGAGACGGACGGGCGAGAGAGAGACGGACGGCGAGAGAGAGAGACGGACGGGCGAGAGAGAGAGACGGACGGGCGAGAGAGAGAGACGGACGGGCGAGAGAGAGAGACGGACGGGCGAGAGAGAGAGACGGACGGGCGAGAGAGAGAGACGGACGGGCGAGAGAGAGAGACGGACGGGCGAGAGAGAGAGACGGACGGGCGAGAGAGAGAGACGGACGGGCGAGAGAGAGAGACGGACGGGCGAGAGAGAGACGGACGGGCGAGAGAGAGAGAGCCGGACGGACGGGCGAGAGAGAGAGAGAGAGAGAGAGAGACAGACGGGCGGGCGAGAGAGAGAGAGAGACAGACGGGCGGGCGAGAGAGGGAGAGAGAGGGACGGACGGGCGGGAGAGAGAGAGGGACGGACGGGCGAGAGAGAGAGGGACGGACGGGCGAGATAGAGAGAGACGGACGGGCGAGTGAGACAGAGGCGGACGCGCGAGAGAGAGCCGGACGGGCGAGAGAGAGAGAGAGCCGGACGGGCGAGAGAGAGAGAGAGCCGGACGGGCGAGAGAGAGAGACGGACGGGCGAGAGAGAGAGAGACGGACGGGCGAGAGAGAGAGACGGACGGGCGAGAGAGAGAGACAGACGCACGGGCGAGAGAGAGAGACGGACGGGCCGAGAGAGAGAGACGGACGGGCGAGAGAGAGAGACGGACGGGCGAGAGAGAGAGACGGACGGGCGAGAGAGAGAGAGACGGACGGGCGAGAGAGAGAGACGGACGGGCGAGAGAGAGAGACAGACGGACGGGCGCGAGAGAGAGAGAGAGAGACGGACGGGCGGGCGAGAGAGAGAGAGAGACGGACGGACGGGCGAGAGAGAGAGACGGACGGGCGAGAGAGAGAGACGGACGGG
Source organism: Isurus oxyrinchus (assembly GCA_026770705.1). Classification (NCBI taxonomy): domain Eukaryota; kingdom Metazoa; phylum Chordata; class Chondrichthyes; order Lamniformes; family Lamnidae; genus Isurus; species Isurus oxyrinchus. Next base: position 7,232 of record JANJGN010003989.1, read on the forward strand.
CGAGAGAGAGAGACGGACGGGCGAGAGAGAGAGAGAGACGGACGGGCGAGAGAGAGAGACGGACGGGCGAGAGAGAGAGAGAGACGGACGGGCGAGAGAGAGAGAGAGAGACGGACGGGCGAGAGAGAGAGAGAGACGGACGGGCGAGAGAGAGAGAGAGACGGACGGGCGAGAGAGAGAGAGAGACGGACGGGCGAGAGAGAGAGAATCGGGCGTGAGAGAGAGAGACGGGCGTGATAGAGAGAGACGGGCGAGAGAGAGAGAGAGACGGGCGAGAGAGAGAGAGACGGGCGAGAGAGAGATGGGCGGGCGAGAGAGAGATGGGCGGGCGAGAGAGAGATGGGCGGGCGAGAGAGATGGGCGGGCGAGAGAGAGATGGGCGGGCGAGAGAGAGATGGGCGGGCGAGAGAGAGATGGGCGGGCGAGAGAGAGATGGGCGGGGCGAGAGAGAGATGGGCGGGCGAGAGAGAGATGGGCGGGCGAGAGAGAGATGGGCGGGCGAGAGAGAGATGGGCGGGCGAGAGAGATAGAGAGACGGACGGCGAGAGAGAGAGCGAGACGGCCGCGAGAGAGCGAGACGGGCGCGAGAGAGAGCGAGGCGGGCGCGAGAGAGAGAGAGGCGGGCGGGAGAGAGAGGCGGGCGGGAGAGAGAGGCGGGCGGGAGAGAGAGGCGGGCGGGAGAGAGAGGCGGGCGGGAGAGAGAGGCGGGCTGGAGAGAGAGGCGTGCGGGAGAGAGACAGACGGGCGAGAGAGAGAGAGAGACGGACGGGAGAGAGAGAGAGAGACGGACGGGTGAGAGAGAGGCGGACGGGCGAGAGACGGACGGGTGAGAGAGAGGCGGACGGGCGAGAGAGAGAGAGAGACGGACGGGCGAGAGAGAGAGGCGGACGGGCGAGAGAGAGAGAGACACGGGCGAGAGAGAGAGAGACACGGGCGAGAGAGAGAGACGCGGGCGTGAGAGGGAGAGGCGGGCGAGAGAGGGAGAGGCGGCGAGAGAGGGAGAGGCGGGCGAGAGAGAGAGAGGCGGGCGAGAGAGAGAGAGGCGGGCGAGAGAGAGAGAGGCGGGCGAGAGAGAGAGAGAGGCGGGCGAGAGAGAGAGAGAGGCGGGCGAGAGAGAGAGAGAGGCGGGCGAGAGAGAGAGAGAGGCGGGCGAGAGAGAGAGAGGCGGGCGAGAGAGAGAGAGGCGGGCGAGAGAGAGAGGCGGGCGAGAGAGAGAGAGGCGGGCGAGAGAGAGAGAGCAGGACGGACGGGCGAGAGAGAGAGAGAGGCGGACGGGCGAGAGAGAAAGAGGCGGACGGGCGAGAGAGAGAGAGGCGGACGGGCGAGAGAGAGAGAGGCGGACGGGCGAGAGAGAGAGAGGCGGACGGGCGAGAGAGAGAGAGGCGGACGGGCGAGAGAGAGAGAGGCGGACGGGCGAGAGAGAGAGAGGCGGACGGGCGAGAGAGAGAGAGGCGGACGGGCGAGAGAGAGAGAGGCGGACGGGCGAGAGAGAGAGAGGCGGACGGGCGAGAGAGAGAGAGGCGGACGGGCGAGAGAGAGAGGCGGACGGGCGAGAGTGAGAGGCAGACGGGCGAGAGTAAGGCGGACGGGCGAGAGAGAGAGAGAGGGGACGGGCGAGAGTGAGAGAGAGACGCACGGGCGCGAGAGTGAGAGAGAAATGGACGGGCGAGAGAGAGAGAGAGACGGACGGGCGAGAGTGAGAGAGAGAGAGACGCACGGGCGCGAGAGTGAGAGAGAGATGGACGGGCGAGAGAGAGAGAGAGACGGACGGGCGAGAGAGAGAGAGAGACGGACGGGCGAGAGAGAGAGGCGGACGGGCGAGAGAGAGAGGCGGACGGGCGAGAGAGAGAGAGCGGACGGGCGAGAGAGAGACGGGCGGACGGGCGAGAGAGAGAGGCGGACTGGCGAGAGAGAGAGGCGGACGGGCGAGAGAGAGAGAGAGACGGACGGGCGAGAGAGAGAGAGTCAGGTGGGCGAGAGAGAGGGAGAGAGAGAGACGGGCGAGAGAGGCGGGCAAGAGAGAGAGAGAGAGAGAGAGGCGGTTGGCGAGAGAGAGAACCGGACGGGCGAGATAGAGAGGCGGACGGGCGAGAGAGAGAGAGGCGGACGGCCGAGAGAGAGAGAGACGGACGGGCGAGAGAGAGAGATACGGACGGGCAAGAGAGAGAGAGACGGACGGGCGAGAGAGAGAGAGAGACGGACGGGCGAGAGAGAGAGAGAGACGGACGGGCGAGAGAGAGAGAGAGACGGACGGGCGAGAGAGAGACGGACGGGCGAGAGAGAGAGACGGACGGGCGAGAGAGAGAGAGACGGACGGGCGAGAGAGAGAGACGGACGGGCGAGAGAGAGAGACGGACGGGCGAGAGAGAGAGACGGACGGGCGAGAGAGAGAGACGGACGGGCGAGAGAGAGAGACGGACGGGCGAGAGAGAGAGACGGACGGGCGAGAGAGAGAGACGGACGGGCGAGAGAGAGAGACGGACGGGCGAGAGAGAGAGACGGACGGGCGAGAGAGAGAGACGGACGGGCGAGAGAGAGACGGACGGGCGAGAGAGAGAGAGCCGGACGGACGGGCGAGAGAGAGAGAGAGAGAGAGAGAGACAGACGGGCGGGCGAGAGAGAGAGAGAGACAGACGGGCGGGCGAGAGAGGGAGAGAGAGGGACGGACGGGCGGGAGAGAGAGAGGGACGGACGGGCGAGAGAGAGAGGGACGGACGGGCGAGATAGAGAGAGACGGACGGGCGAGTGAGACAGAGGCGGACGCGCGAGAGAGAGCCGGACGGGCGAGAGAGAGAGAGAGCCGGACGGGCGAGAGAGAGAGAGAGCCGGACGGGCGAGAGAGAGAGACGGACGGGCGAGAGAGAGAGAGACGGACGGGCGAGAGAGAGAGACGGACGGGCGAGAGAGAGAGACAGACGCACGGGCGAGAGAGAGAGACGGACGGGCGAGAGAGAGAGACGGACGGGCGAGAGAGAGACGGACGGGCGAGAGAGAGAGACGGACGGGCGAGAGAGAGAGAGACGGACGGGCGAGAGAGAGAGACGGACGGGCGAGAGAGAGAGACAGACGGACGGGCGCGAGAGAGAGAGAGAGAGACGGACGGGCGGGCGAGAGAGAGAGAGAGCGACGGACGGGCGAGAGAGAGAGAGACGGACGGGCGAGAGAGAGAGACGGACGGGCGAGAGAGAGAGACGGACGGACGGGCGAGAGAGAGAGACGGACGGGCGAGAGAGAGAGACGGACGGGCGAGAGAGAGAGACGGACGGGCGAGGAGAGAGAGAGGAGACGGACGGGCGAGAGAGAGAGACGGACGGGCGAGAGAGAGAGAGAGACGGACGGGCGAGAGAGAGAGAGAGACGGACGGGCGAGAGAGAGAGAGAGACGGACGGGCGAGAGAGAGAGAGAGACGGACGGGCGAGAGAGAGAGAATCGGGCGTGAGAGAGAGAGACGGGCGTGATAGAGAGAGACGGGCGAGAGAGAGAGAGACGGGCGAGAGAGAGAGAGACGGGCGAGAGAGAGATGGGCGGGCGAGAGAGAGATGGGCGGGCGAGAGAGAGATGGGCGGGCGAGAGAGATGGGCGGGCGAGAGAGAGATGGGCGGGCGAGAGAGAGATGGGCGGGCGAGAGAGAGATGGGCGGGCGAGAGAGAGATGGGCGGGCGAGAGAGAGATGGGCGGGCGAGAGAGAGATTTGCGGGCGAGAGAGAGATGGGCGGGCGAGAGAGAGATGGGCGGGCGAGAGAGATAGAGAGACGGACGGCGAGAGAGAGAGCGAGACGGCCGCGAGAGAGCGAGACGGGCGCGAGAGAGAGCGAGGCGGGCGCGAGAGAGAGAGAGGCGGGCGGGGAGAGAGAGGCGGGCGGGAGAGAGAGGCGGGCGGGAGAGAGAGGCGGGCGGGAGAGAGAGGCGGGCGGGAGAGAGAGGCGGGCTGGAGAGAGAGGCGTGCGGGAGAGAGACAGACGGGCGAGAGAGAGAGAGAGACGGACGGGAGAGAGAGAGAGAGACGGACGGGTGAGAGAGAGGCGGACGGGCGAGAGACGGACGGGTGAGAGAGAGGCGGACGGGCGAGAGAGAGAGAGAGACGGACGGGCGAGAGAGAGAGGCGGACGGGCGAGAGAGAGAGAGACACGGGCGAGAGAGAGAGAGACACGGGCGAGAGAGAGAGACACGGGCGTGAGAGGGAGAGGCGGGCGAGAGAGGGAGAGGCGGGGCGAGAGAGGGAGAGGCGGGCGAGAGAGAGAGAGGCGGGCGAGAGAGAGAGAGGCGGGCGAGAGAGAGAGAGGCGGGCGAGAGAGAGAGAGAGGCGGGCGAGAGAGAGAGAGAGGCGGGCGAGAGAGAGAGAGAGGCGGGCGAGAGAGAGAGAGAGGCGGGCGAGAGAGAGAGAGGCGGCGAGAGAGAGAGAGGCGGGCGAGAGAGAGAGGCGGGCGAGAGAGAGAGAGGCGGGCGAGAGAGAGAGAGAGCAGGACGGACGGGCGAGAGAGAGAGAGAGAGAGCAGGACGGACGGGCGAGAGAGAGAGAGAGCGCAGGACGGACGGGCGAGAGAGAGAGAGAGAGCAGGACGGACGGGCGAGAGAGAGAGAGAGAGCAGGACGGACGGGCGAGAGAGAGAGAGAGAGCAGGACGGACGGGCGAGAGAGAGAGAGAGAGCAGGACGGACGGGCGAGAGAGAGAGAGAGAGAGAGAGAGAGCAGGACGGACGGGCGAGAGAGAGAGAGAGCAGGACGGACGGGCGAGAGAGAGAGAGAGCAGGACGGACGGGCGAGAGAGAGAGAGAGCAGGACGGACGGACGGGCGAGAGAGAGAGAGCAGGACGGACGGACGGGCGAGAGAGAGAGAGAGCAGGACGGACGGGCGAGAGAGAGAGAGAGCAGGACGGACGGGCGAGAGAGAGAGAGAGCAGGACGGACGGGCTGAGAGAGAGACGGACGGGCGAGAGAGAGAGAGACGGACGGGCGAGAGAGAGTGACGGACGGGCGAGAGAGAGAGACAGACGGGCGAGAGAGAGAGACGGACGGGCGAGAGAGAGAGAGACGGACGGGCGAGAGAGAGAGACGGACGGGCGAGAGAGAGAGACAGACGCACGGGCGCGAGAGAGAGAGAGAGAGACGGACGGGCGGGCGAGAGAGAGAGAGAGCGACGGACGGGCGAGAGAGAGAGAGACGGACGGGCGAGAGAGAGAGACGGACGGGCGAGAGAGAGAGACGGACGGGCGAGAGAGAGAGACGGACGGACGGGCGAGAGAGAGAGACGGACGGGCGAGAGAGAGAGACGGACGGGCGAGAGAGAGAGACGGACGGGCGAGGAGAGAGAGAGAGAGACGGACGGGCGAGAGAGAGAGACGGACGGGCGAGAGAGGAGAGAGAGAGACGGACGGGCGAGAGAGAGAGAGAGACGGACGGGCGATGAGAGAGAGAGACGGACGGGCGAGAGAGAGAGGAATCGGGCGTGAGAGAGAGAGACGGGCGTGATAGAGGAGAGACGGGCGTGATAGAGAGAGACGGGCGTGATAGAGAGAGACGGGCGAGAAGGAGAGAGACGGGCGAGAGAGAGAGAGACGGGCGAGAGAGAGATGGGCGGGCGAGAGAGAGATGGGCGGGCGAGAGAGAGATGGGCGGGCGAGAGAGATGGGCGGGCGAGAGAGAGATGGGCGGGCAGAGAGAGATGGGCGGCGAGAGAGAGATGGGCGGGCGAGAGAGAGATGGGCGGCGAGAGAGAGATGGGCGGGCGAGAGAGAGATGGGCGGGCGAGAGAGAGATGGGCGGGCGAGAGAGAGATGGGCGGGCGAGAGAGATAGAGAGACGGACGGCGAGAGAGAGAGCGAGACGGCCGCGAGAGAGCGAGACGGGCGCGAGAGAGAGCGAGGCGGGCGCGGAGAGAGAGAGAGGCGGGCGGGGGAGAGAGAGGCGGGCGGGAGAGAGAGGCGGGCGGGAGAGAGAGGGCGGGCGGGAGAGAGAGGCGGGCTGGGAGGAGAGAGGCGTGGGCGGGAGAGAGACAGACGGGCGAGAGAGAGAGAGAGACGGGAGAGAGAGAGAGAGACGGACGGGTGAGAGAGAGAGGCGGACGGGCGAGAGAGGAGAGAGAGACGGACGGGCGAGAGAGAGAGGCGGACGGGCGAGAGAGAGAGAGACACGGGCGAGAGAGAGAGAGACACGGGCGAGAGGAGAGAGACACGGGCGTGAGAGGGAGAGGCGGGCGAGAGAGGGAGAGGCGGGCGAGAGAGGGAGAGGCGGGCGAGAGAGAGAGAGGCGGGCGAGAGAGAGAGAGGCGGGCGAGAGAGAGAGAGGCGGGCGAGAGAGAGAGAGAGGCGGGCGAGAGAGAGAGAGGCGGGCGAGAGAGAGAGAGAGGCGGGCGAGAGAGAGAGAGAGGCGGGCGAGAGAGAGAGGCGGGCGAGAGAGAGAGAGGCGGGCGAGAGAGAGAGAGAGCAGGACGGACGGGCGAGAGAGAGAGAGAGAGAGCAGGACGGACGGGCGAGAGAGAGAGAGAGAGCAGGACGGACGGGCGAGAGAGAGAGAGAGAGAGAGAGCAGGACGGACGGGGCGAGAGAGAGAGAGAGCAGGACGGACGGGCGAGAGAGAGAGAGAGCAGGACGGACGGGCGAGAGAGAGAGAGAGAGAGAGAGCAGGACGGACGGCGAGAGAGAGAGAGAGAGCAGGACGGACGGGCGAGAGAGAGAGAGAGAGAGAGAGAGCAGGACGGACGGGCGAAGAGAGAGAGAGAGCAGGACGGACGGGCGAGAGAGAGAGAGAGCAGGACGGACGGGCGAGAGAGAGAGAGAGCAGGACGGACGGACGGCGAGAGAGAGAGAGAGCAGACGGACGGACGGGCGAGAGAGAGAGAGAGCAGGACGGACGGGCGAGAGAGAGAGAGAGAGCAGGACGGACGGGCGAGAGAGAGAGAGAGCAGGACGGACGGGCGAGAGAGAGAGAGAGCAGGACGGACGGGCGAGAGAGAGAGAGAGCAGGACGGACGGGCGTGAGAGAGAGGCGGACGGGCGAGAGAGAGAGGCGGACGGGCGAGAGAGAGAGAGACACGGGCGAGAGAGAGAGAATCGGGCGTGAGAGAGAGAGAATCGGGCGAGAGAGGGAGAGGCGGGCGAGAGAGGGAGAGGCGGGCGAGAGAGAGAGAGGCGGGCGAGAGAGAGAGGCGGGCGAGAGAGAGAGGCGGGCGAGAGAGAGACGGACGGGCGAGAGAGAGACGACGGGCGAGAGAGAGAGAGAGATGGACGGGCGGGGCGAGAGAGGGAGAGAGAGGGACGGACGGGCGGGAGAGGGAGAGAGAGGGACGGACGGGCGGGAGGGAGAGAGGGGACGGACGGGCGAGAGAGAGAGGGACGGGCGAGAGAGAGAGAGAGACGGACGGGCGAGGAGAGAGAGAGAGACGGACGGGCGAGAGAGAGAGAGAGACGGACGGGCGAGAGAGAGAGAGAGAGAGAGAGACGGACGGGCGAGAGAGAGAGAGAACAGGACGGACGGGCGAGAGAGAGAGAGAGCAGGACGGACGGGCGAGAGAGAGAGAGCAGGACGGACGGGCGAGAGGAGAGAGAGGAGAGCAGGACGGACGGGCGAGAGAGAGAGAGAGCAGGACGGACGGGCGAGAGAGAGAGAGAGCAGGACGGACGGGCGAGAGAGAGAGACGGACGGGCGAGAGAGAGACGGACGGAGGGCGAGAGAGAGACGGGACGGGCGAGAGAGAGACGGACGGGCGAGAGAGAGACGGACGGGCGAGAGAGAGACGGACGGGCGAGAGAGAGACGGACGGGCGAGAGAGAGACGGACGGGCGAGAGAGAGACGGACGGGCGAGAGAGAGACGGACGGGGCGAGAGAGAGACGGACGGGCGAGAGAGAGACGGACGGAGGCGAGAGAGAGACGGACGGGCGAGAGAGAGACGGACGGGCGAGAGAGAGAGAGAGAGACGGACGGACGGGCGAGAGAGAGAGGGACGGACGGGGCGAGAGAGTGAGAGAGAGGGAGAGACGGACGCGCGAGAGAGAGAGCGACGGACGGGTGAGAGAGTGAGAGCGAGAGGGAGAGACGGACGGGCGAGAGAGAGAGAGACGGACGGACGGGCGGGCGAGAGAGAGAGAGACGGACGGACGGGCGAGAGAGAGAGAGACGGACGGACGGGCGAGAGAGAGAGCGAGACGGACGGACGGGCGAGAGAGAGAGAGACGGACGGACGGGCGAGAGAGTGAGAGGGAGAGACGGACGGGCGAGAGAGAGACGGACGGGCGAGAGAGAGAGAGAGGCGGACGGGCGAGAGAGAGACGGACGGGCGAGAGAGAGAGAGAGAGACGGGCGTGAGAGAGAGAGAGACGGGCGTGAGAGAGAGAGAGACGGGCGTGAGAGAGAGAGAGACGGGCGTGAGAGAGAGAGAGACGGGCGTGAGAGAGAGAGAGACGGGCGTGAGAGAGAGAGAGACGGCGTGAGAGAGAGAGAGACGGGCGTGAGAGAGAGAGACGGGTGTGAGAGAGAGAGAGACGGGCGTGAGAGAGAGAGAGACGGGCGTGAGAGAGAGAGAGACGGGCTGTGAGAGAGACGGGCGTGAGAGAGACGGGCGTGAGAGAGAGAGAATCGGGCGTGAGATAGAGAGACGGGCCTGAGAGAGAGACGGGCCTGAGAGAGAGACGGGCCTGAGAGAGAGACGGGCCTGAGAGAGAGACGGGCCTGAGAGAGAGGCGGGCGAGAGAGAGAGAGAGGCGGGCGAGAGAGAGAGAGAGGCGGGGCGAGAGAGAGAGAGAGGCGGGCGAGAGAGAGAGAGAGAGGCGGGGCGAGAGAGAGAGAGAGAGGCGGGCGAGAGAGAGAGAGGCGGGCGAGAGAGAGGCGGACGAGAGAGAGAAAGGCGGGCGAGAGGAGAGAGATGGGCGGGCGAGAGAGACCTGGACGGCGAGAGAGAGAGAGCCGGACGGGCGAGAGAGAGAGAGGCCGGACGGGCGAGAGAGAGAGAGAGACGGCCGCGAGAGAGCGAGACGGGCGCGAGAGAGAGAGGCGGACGGGCGAGAGAGAGAGAGGCGGACGGGCGAGAGAGAGAGAGAGGCGGACGGGCGAGAGAGAGAGAGGCGGACGGGCGAGAGAGAGAGAGGCGGACGGGCGAGAGAGAGAGGCGGACGGGCGAGAGAGAGAGACGGGCGTGAGAGAGAGAGACGGGCGTGAGAGAGAGAGACGGGCGTGAGAGAGAGAGACGGGCGTGAGAGAGAGAGACGGGCGTGAGAGAGAGAGACGGGCGTGAGAGAGAGAGGACGGGCGTGAGAGAGAGAGACGGGCGTGAGAGAGAGAGACGGGCGTGAGAGAGAGAGACGGGCGTGAGATAGAGAGAGACGGGCGTGAGATAGAGACGGGCCTGAGAGAGAGAGGCGGGCGAGAGAGAGAGAGAGATGGGCGGGCGAGAGGGGCGGGCGAGAGAGACGGGCGCGAGGAGAGCGAGACGGGCGCGAGAGAGAGCGAGGCGGGCGCGAGAGAGGCGGGCGGGGGGAGAGAGGCGGGCGGGAGAGAGAGGCGGGCGGGCGAGAGAGGCGGGCGGCCGAGAGAGGCGGACGGGCGAGAGAGGCGGACGGGTGAGAGTTAGAGAGACGGGCGAGAGAGAGAGAGAGACGGACGGGCGAGAGAGAGACAGGTGGGCGAGAGAGACGGGCGAGAGAGACGGGCGAGAGAGACGGGCGAGAGAGACGGGCGAGAGGCGGACGGGCGGAGAGAGATGGACGGGCGAGAGAGAGAGAGAGAGACTGGCGAGAGAGAGAGAGAGAGACGGGCGAGAGAGAGAGAGAGAGAGGCGGACGGGTGAGAGTTAGAGAGGCGGACGGGCGAGAGTTAGAGAGAGAGAGACGGGCGAGAGAGAGAGAGGCGGACTGGCGAGAGAGAGAGAGGGACGGACGGGCGAGAGAGAGAGAGAGACGGGCGAGAGAGAGAGAGAGAGGCGGACGGGTGAGAGTTAGAGAGGCGGACGGGCGAGAGTTAGAGAGACGGACGGGCGAGAGAGAGAGACGGACGGGCGAGAGAGAGAGAGAGACGGGCGAGAGAGAGAGAGAGAGGGGCGGATCTGTGAGAGATAGAGAGGCGGACGGGCGAGAGAGAGAGAGAGAGACGGGCGAGAGACAGAGAGGCGGACGGGTGAGAGGGAGGCGGACGGGCGAGAGAGAGAGAGGGAGAGACGGGCGAGAGAGAGAGAGAGAGAGGCGGATGGGTGAGAGTTCGAGAGACGGACGGGAGAGAGAGAGAGACGGACGGGCGAGAGAGAGACGGACGGGCGAGAGAGAGAGAGACGGACGGGCGAGAGAGAGAGAGTGACGGACGGGCGAGAGAGAGAGTGACGGACGGGCGAGGAGAGAGAGAGACGGACGGGCGAGAGAGAGAGAGACGGACGGGCGAGAGAGAGAGAGACGGACGGGCGAGAGAGAGAGACGGACGGGCGAGAGAGAGAGACGGACGGGCGAGAGAGAGAGAGACGGACGAGCGAGAGAGAGAGAGACGGACGGGCGAGAGAGAGAGAGAGACGGACGGGCGGGAGAGAGAGAGAAATCGGGCGTGAGAGAGAGAGAATCGGGCGAGAGAGAGAGGCGGACGGGCGAGAGAGAGAGGCGGACGGGCGAGATAGAGAGAGGCGGACGGGCGAGAGAGAGACGGAAGTGCAAGAGAGACGGCAGTGCAAGGCGAGAGAGAGAGAGACGGACGGGCGGGAGAGAGAGAATCGGGCGTGAGAGAGAGAGAATCGGGCGTGAGAGAGAGAGAATCGGGCGTGAGAGAGAGAGAATCGGGCGTGAGAGAGAGAGACGGACGGGCGGGAGAGAGGAGAGACGGACGGGCGGGAGAGAGAGACGGACGGGCGAGAGAGAGAGAGGCGGGACGGGCGAGAGAGAGAGAGGCGGACGGGGCGAGAGAGAGAGAGGCGGACGGGCGAGAGAGAGAGGCGGGACGGGCGAGAGAGAGAGGCGGACGGGCGAGAGAGAGAGAGGCGGACGGGCGAGAGAGAGAGAGGCGGACGGGCGAGAGAGAGAGGGCGGACGGGCGAGAGAGAGAGAGAGGCGGACGGGCGAGAGAGAGAGAGGCGGACGGGCGAGAGAGAGAGAGGCGGACGGGCGAGAGAGAGAGAGGCGGACGGGCGAGAGAGAGAGATACGGACGGGCGAGAGAGAGAGAGAGAGAGCCGGACGGGCGAGAGAGAGAGAGACGGAAGTGCAAGAGAGACGGCAGTGCGAGAGAGACGTGAGAGAGAGAGACGGGCGTGAGAGAGAGAGAATCGGGTGTGAGAGAGAGACGGGCGTGATAGAGAGACGGGCGAGAGGAGGGAGAGGCGGGCAGAGAGAGGGAGAGGCGGGCGAGAGAGGGAGAGGCGGGGCGAGAGAGAGAGAGGCGGGCGAGAGAGAGAGGCGGGCGAGAGTGAGAGAGGCGGGCGAGAGAGAGAGAGGCGGGCGAGAGAGAGAGAGGCGGGCGAGAGAGAGAGAGAGACGGACGGGCGAGAGAGAGAGACGGACGGGCGAGAGAGAGAGACGGAACGGGCGAGAGAGAGAGAGACGGACGAGCGAGAGAGAGAGAGGGACGGACGGGCGAGAGAGAGAGAGACGGACGGGCGAGAGAGAGAGAGCAGGACGGACGGCTGAGAGAGAGAGAAAGAGACGGACGGAGGGGCGAGAGAGAGAGAGGCGGAGGGGCGAGAGAGAGAGAGGCGGACGGGCGAGAGAGAGAGAGGCGGACGGGCGAGAGAGAGAGGCGGACGGGCGAGATAGAGAGAGGCGGACGGGCGAGAGAGAGAGAGGCGGACGGGCGAGAGAGAGAGAGGCGGACGGGCGAGAGAGAGAGAGGCGGACGGGCGAGAGAGAGAGAGGCGGACGGGCGAGAGAGAGAGAGCCGGCAGTGCAAGAGAGCCGGCAGTGCAAGAGAGACGGCGTGAGAGAGAGAGACGGGCGTGAGAGAGAGAGACGGGCGTGAGAGAGAGAGACGGGCGTGAGAGAGAGAGACGGGCGTGAGAGAGAGAGACGGGCGTGAGAGAGAGAGACGGGCGTGAGAGAGAGATATTCGGGTGTGAGATAGAGAGATGGGCCTCAGAGAGAAACGGGCGTGAGAGAGAGAGACGGGCGAGAGAGAGAGAGGCGGGCGAGAGAGAGAGAGGCGGGCGAGAGAGAGAGAGAGGCGGGCGAGAGAGAGAGAGGCGGGCGAGAGAGAGAGAGAGGCGGGCGAGAGAGAGAGGCGATCGAGACAGAGAGAGATGGGCGGGCGAGAGAGACGGACGGCGAGAGAGAGAGAGAGAGACGGACGGGCGAGAGAGAGAGACGGCCGCGAGAGAGCGAGACGGCCGCGAGAGAGCGAGACGGGCGGGAGAGAGAGGGAGGCGGGCGGGAAGAGAGAGGCGGGCGGGGAGAGAGAGGCGGGCGGGAGAGTGAGGCGGGCGGGAGAGTGAGGCGGGGCGGAGAGAGTGAGGCGGGCGGGAGAGTGAGGCGGGCGGGAGAGAGAGACGGGCGGGCGAGGAGAGAGACAGATGGGCGAGAGAGAGAGAGGCGGACGGGCGAGAGAGGCGAAACGGGCGAGAGAGGCGGACGGGTGAGAGTTAGAGAGGCGGACGGGCGAGAGAGAGAGACGGACGGGCGAGAGAGAGACAGGTGGGCGAGAGAGAGGGAGAGCGAGACGGGTGAGAGAGGCGGACAGGCGAGAGAGAGGGCGGACGGGCGAGAGAGAGAGAGTCGGACGGGCGAGAGAGAGAGGCGGACGGGCGAGAGAGAGAGAGGCGGACGGGCGAGAGAGAGAGAGGCGGACGGGCGAGAGAGAGAGGCGGACGGGCGAGAGAGAGAGAGAGGCGGACTGGCGAGAGAGAGAGACGGACGGGCGAGAGAGAGAGACGGGCGAGAGAGAGAGAGAGAGACGGGCGAGAGAGAGAGAGAGAGACGGGCGAGAGAGAGAGAGGCGGCGACGGGCGAGAGAGAGAGAGGCGGACGGGCGAGAGAGAGAGAGGCGGACGGGCGAGAGAGAGAGAGGCGGACGGTGCGAGAGAGAGAGAGGCGGACGGGCGAGAGAGAGAGAGGCGGACGGGCGAGAGAGAGAGAGGGCGGACGGGCGAGAGAGAGAGAGGCGGACGGGCGAGAGAGAGAGAGGCGGACGGGGCGAGAGAGAGAGAGGCGGACGGGCGAGAGAGAGAGAGGCGGACGGGCGAGAGAGAGAGAGGCGGACGGGCGAGAGAGAGAGAGGCGGACGGGCGAGAGAGAGAGATACGGACGAGCGAGAGAGAGATGGACGGGCAAGAGAGAGAGAGAGAGCCAGACGGGCGAGAGAGAGACGGAAGTGCAAGAGAGACGGCAGTGCAAGAGAGACGGGCGTGAGAGAGAGAGACGGCGTGAGAGAGAGAGACGGGCGTGAGAGAGAGAGAGACGGGGCGTGAGAGAGAGAGAGACGGGCCGTGAGAGAGAGAGACGGGCGTGAGAGAGAGAGACGGGCGTGAGAGAGAGAGAATCGGGGTGTGAGATAGAGAGATGGGCCTCAGAGTGAGACGGGCGTGAGAGAGAGAGACGGGCGTGAGAGAGAGAGACGGGCGTGAGAGAGAGAGAGACGGGGCGTGAGAGAGAGAGAGACGGGCGTGAGAGAGAGAGACGGGCGTGAGAGAGAGAGACGGGCGTGAGAGAGAGAGAATCGGGTGTGAGATAGAGAGATGGGCGTGAGAGAGAGAGACGGGCGTGAGAGAGAGAGACGGGCGTGAGAGAGGGAGACGGGCGTGAGAGAGAGAGGCGGACTGGCGAGAGAGAGAGAGGCGGACTGGCGAGAGAGAGAGACAGACGGGCGAGAGAGAGAGAGAGACGGGCGAGAGAGAGACGGACGGGCGAGAGAGAGAGAGACGGGCGAGAGAGAGAGAGAGACGGGCGAGAGAGAGAGAGAGAGACGGCGAGGAGAGAGAGAGAGGCGGACGGGTGAAGAGTTAGAGAGGCGGACGGGCGAGAGAGAGAGAGAGAGAGGCGGACGGGTGAGAGTTAGAGAGACGGACGGGCGAGAGAGAGAGAGAGAGACGGAAGGGCGAGAGAGAGAGAGAGACGGACGGACGGGCGAGAGAGAGAGAGAGAGACGGACGGGCGAGAGGAGAGAGACGGACGGACGGGCGAGAGAGAGAGAGACGGACGGGCGAGAGAGAGAGAGAGCCGGACGGGCGAGAGAGAGAGAGAGAGAGAGAGAGACGGACGGGCGAGAGTGAGAGGGACGGACGGGCGAGAGAGAGAGAGACGCACGAGCGAGAGAGAGAGACGCACGGGCGAGAGAGAGAGACGGACGGGCGAGAGAGAGAGATATGGACGGGCGAGAGAGAGAGAGAGACGGACGGGAGAGAGAGAGCTGGACGGACGGGAGAGAGAGAGCTGGACGGGCGAGAGAGAGAGAGAGAGGCGGGCGAGAGAGAGAGAGAGAGGCGGACGGTGAGAGAGAGAGAGGCGGACGGGCGAGAGAGAGAGAGAGAGAGACGGGCGAGAGAGAGAGAGAGGCGGACGGTGTGAGAGTTAGAGAGGCGGACGGGCGAGAGAGAGAGAGAGAGAGAGAGAGAGACGGACGGGCGAGGGAGAGAGAGAGACGCACGGGCGTGAGAGAGAGACAGAGAGACGGACGGGCGAGAGACAGAGAGACGGACGGGCGAGAGAGAGAGAGACGGACGGGCGAGAGAGAGAGAGAGAGACGGACGGGCGAGAGAGAGAGAGACGGACGGGCGAGAGAGAGAGAGACGGACGGGGCGAGAGAGAGAGAGACGGACGGGCGAGAGAGAGAGAGACGGACGGGCGAGAGAGAGAGAGAGAGACGGACGGGCGAGAGAGAGAGAGACGGACGGGCGAGAGAGAGAGAGACGGACGGGCGAGAGAGAGAGACGGACGGGCGAGAGAGAGAGACGGACGGCGAGAGAGAGAGACGGACGGGCGAGAGAGAGAGAGCGGACGGGCGAGAGAGAGAGACGGACGGGCGAGAGAGAGAGACGGACGGGCGAGAGAGAGAGACGGACGGGCGAGAGAGAGAGACGGGACGGGCGAGAGAGAGAGAGCTGGACGGGACGGGCGAGGAGAGAGAGAGAGCTGGACGGACGGGCGAGAGAGAGAGAGAGAGAGAGACAGACGGGCGAGAGAGAGAGAGAGAGACGGACGGGCGAGAGAGAGAGAGACGGACGGGCGAGAGAGAGAAAGACGGACGGGCGAGAGAGAGAGAGATGGACGGGCGAGAGAGAGAGAGAGAGACAGACGGGCGAGAGAGAGAGACGGACGGGCGAGAGAGAGAGAGAGAGAGCCGGACGGACGGGCGAGAGAGAGAGAGAGAGACGGACGGGCGAGAGAGAGAGAGAGAGGGACGGACGGGCGGGAGTGAGAGGGACAGACGGGCGAGAGAGAGAGACGGACGGGCGAGAGAGAGAGAGAGAGCCGGACGGACGGGCGAGAGAGAGAGAGAGAGACGGACGGGCGAGAGAGAGAGAGAGAGGGGACGGACGGGCGGGGAGTGAGAGGGACGGACGGGCGAGAGAGAGAGAGACGCACGGGCGCGAGAGAGAGAGAGACGGACGGGCGGGTGAGAGAGAGAGAGACGGACGGGCGAGAGAGAGAGAGACGGGCGAGAGAGAGAGACGGACGGGCGAGAGAGAGAGAGGCGGACGGGCGAGAGAGAGAGAGGCGGACGGGCGAGAGAGAGAGAGGCGGACGGGCGAGAGAGAGGCGGCGGGCGAGAGAGAGAGGCGGACGGGCGAGAGAGAGAGAGACACGGGCGTGAGAGAGAATCGGGCGTGAGAGAGAATCGGGCGTGAGAGAGACGGGCGTGACAGAGGGAGGCGGGCGAGAGAGGGGGGAGGCGGGCGAGAGAGGGGGAGGCGGGCGAGAGAGAGAGGCGGACGGGCGAGAGAGAGAGGCGGACGGGCGAGAGAGAGAGAGGCGGAAGTGCGAGAGAGAGACGGGCGTGAGAGAGAGAGACGGGCGTGAGAGAGAGAGAATCGGGCGTGAGAGAGAGAGGCGGGCGAGAGAGCGGCGGGCGAGAGAGAGACGGACGGCGAGAGAGAGACGGACGGCGAGAGAGAGGCGGGCGAGAGAGAGAGAGAGAGGCGGGCGAGAGAGAGAGAGATGGGCGGGCGAGAGAGAGATGGGGCGGCGAGAGAGAGATGGGCGGGCGAGAGAGACGGACGGCGAGAGAGAGAGACGGCCGGGCGAGAGAGAGAGAGACGGTCCGGGCGAGAGAGAGAGAGACGGCCGCAAGAGAGAGCGAGGCGGGCGCGAGAGAGGGAGAGGCGGGCGGGAGAGAGAGGCGGGCGGGAGAGAGAGGCGGGCGGGGAGAGAGAGGCGGGCGGGAGAGAGAGGCGGTCGGGAGAGAGAGGCGGGCGGGAGAGAGAGGCGGGCGGGAGAGAGACAGACGGGCGGGCGAGAGAGAGAGAGGCGGGCGAGAGAGACAGAGAGGCGGACGGGCGAGAGAGAGAGATACGGACGAGCGAGAGAGAGAGATACGGACGAGCGAGAGAGAGATGGACGGGCAAGAGAGAGAGAGAGAGCCGGACGGGCGAGAGAGAGACGGAAGTGCAAGAGAGACGGCAGTGCAAGAGAGACGGGCGTGAGAGAGAGAGACGGGTGTGAGAGAGAGAGAGACGGGCGTGAGAGAGAGAGACGGGCGTGAGAGAGAGAGACGGGCGTGAGAGAGAGAGACGGGCGTGAGAGAGACGGGCATGAGAGAGAGAGACGGGCGTGAGAGAGAGAGAATCGGGTGTGAGATAGAGAGATGGGCCTCAGAGTGAGACGGGCGTGAGAGAGAGACGGGCGTGAGAGAGGGAGTCGGGCGTGAGAGAGAGAGACGGGCGTGAGAGAGAGAGAGACGGGCGTGAGAGAGAGAGACGGGCGTGAGAGAGAGAGAGACGGGCGTGAGAGAGAGAGACGGGCGTGAGAGAGAGAGACGGGCGTGAGAGAGAGAGACGGGCGTGAGAGAGAGAGACGGGCGTGAGAGAGAGAGGCGGGCGTGAGAGAGAGAGGCGGGCGAGAGAGAGAGAGGCTGGCGAGAGAGAGAGAGGCGGGCGAGAGAGAGAGAGGCGGGCGAGAGAGAGAGAGGCGGGCGAGAGAGAGAGAGGCGGGCGTGAGGGAGAGGCAGCGAGAGAGAGAGAGATGGGGCGGGCGAGAGAGAAATGGGCGGACGAGAGAGACGGACGGCGAGAGAGACTGACGGCGAGAGAGAGAGAGAGAGACGGCCGCGAGAGAGCGAGACGGGCGCGAGAGAGAGCGACACGGGCGGGGGAGAGAGAGGCGGGCGGGAGAGAGAGGCGGGCGGGAGAGAGAGGCGGGCGGGGAGAGAGAGGCGGGCGGGAGAGAGGCGGGCGGGAGAGAGGGCGGGCGGGAGAGAGAGGCGGGCGGGAGAGAGAGGCGGGCGGGAGAGAGAGGCGGGCGGGAGAGAGAGGCGGGCGGGAGAGTGAGGCGGGCGGGAGAGAGAGGCGGGCGGGCGAGAAAGAGACAGATGGGCGAGAGAGAGAGAGGCGGACGGGCGAGAGAGGCGGACGGGTGAGAGTTAGAGAGGCGGACGGGTGAGAGTTAGAGAGGCGGACGGGCGAGGAGAGAGAGACGGACGGGCGAGAGAGAGACAGGTGGGCGAGAGAGAGGGAGAGCGAGATGGGTGAGAGAGGCGGACAGGCGAGAGAGAGGCGGACGGGCGAGAGAGAGAGAGGCGGACGGGCGAGAGAGAGAGGCGGACGGGCGAGAGAGAGAGGCGGACGGGCGAGGAGAGAGAGGCGGACGGGCGAGAGAGAGAGAGGCGGACGGGCGAGAGAGAGACGGACGGGCGAGAGAGAGAGAGAGACGGGCGAGAGAGAGAGAGAGGCGGACGGGTGAGAGTTAGAGAGGTGGACGGGCGAGAGAGAGAGAGAGAGAGACTGGCGAGAGAGAGAGAGACTGGCGAGAGAGAGTGAGAGGGACGGGCGAGAGAGAGAGAGAGAGACGGGCGAGAGAGACAGAGAGAGAGACGGGCGAGAGAGAGAGAGAGAGAGACGGGCGAGAGCGAGAGAGAGACGGGCAAGTGAGAGAGAGAGAGGCGGAAGGGTGAGAGTTAGAGAGGCGGACGGGCGAGAGTTAGAGAGGCGGACGGGCGAGAGTTAGAGAGGCGGACGGGCGAGAGTTCGAGAGGCGGACGGGCGAGAGTTAGAGAGGCGGACGGGCGAGAGTTAGAGAGGCGGACTGGCGAGAGAGAGAGAGGCGGACTGGCGAGAGAGAGAGACGGACGGGCGAGAGAGAGAGAGAGACGGGCGGAGAGAGAGAGAGAGAGGCGGACGGGTGAGAGTTAGAGAGGCGGACGGGCGAGAGAGAGAGAGAGACTGGCGAGAGAGAGAGACGGACGGGCGAGAGAGAGAGAGAGAGAGACGGGCGAGAGAGAGAGAGAGAGAGACGGGCGAGAGAGAGAGAGAGAGAGACGGGCGAGAGAGAGAGAGAGGCGGACGGGTGAGAGTTAGAGAGGCGGACGGGCGAGAGAGAGAGAGAGAGAGGCGGACGGGTGAGAGTTAGAGAGACGGACGGGTGAGAGAGAGAGAGAGAGAGAGAGACGCACGGGCGCGAGAGAGAGAGAGAGACGGACGGGCGAGAGAGAGAGAGAGACGGACGGGCGAGAGAGAGAGAGAGACGGACGGGCAAGAGAGAGAGACGGACGGGCGAGAGAGAGAGAGACGGACGGGCGAGAGAGAGAGAGAGCCAGACGGGCGAGAGAGAGAGAGAGAGGGACGGACGGGCGAGAGTGAGAGGGACGGACGGGCGAGAGTGAGAGACACGCACGGGCGTGAGAGAGAGAGAGACGGACGGGCGGGCGAGAGAGAGACGGACGGGCGAGAGAGAGAGACGGACGGGCGAGAGAGAGAGATATGGACGGGCGAGAGAGAGAGAGAGACGGACGGGAGAGAGAGAGCTGGACGGGCGAGAGAGAGAGAGAGAGGCGGACGGGTGAGAGTTAGAGAGGCGGATGGGCGAGAGAGAGAGAGAGAGAGACGGGCGAGAGAGAGAGAGAGAGAGGCGGACGGGTGAGAGTTAGAGAGGCGGACGGGCGAGAGAGAGAGAGAGAGAGAGAGAGAGAGAGAGAGAGAGACGGACGGGCGAGGGAGAGAGAGAGACGCACGGGCGTGAGAGAGAGACAGAGAGACGGATGGGCGAGAGACAGAGAGACGGACGGGCGAGAGAGAGAGAGACGGACGGGCGAGAGAGAGAGAGAGAGACGGACGGGCGAGAGAGAGAGAGACGGACGGGCGAGAGAGAGAGAGACGGACGGGCGAGAGAGAGAGAGACGGACGGGCGAGAGAGAGAGACGGACGGGCGAGAGGAGAGAGACGGACGGGCGAGAGAGAGAGACGGACGGGCGAGAGAGAGAGACGGACGGGCGAGAGAGAGAGACGGACGGGCGAGAGAGAGAGACGGACGGGCGAGAGAGAGAGACGGACGGGCGAGGGAGAGAGAGACGGACGGGCGAGAGAGAGAGACGGACGGGCGAGAGAGAGAGACGGACGGGCGAGAGAGAGAGACGGACGGGCGAGAGAGAGAGACGGACGGGCGAGAGAGAGAGAGAGCTGGACGGACGGGCGAGAGAGAGAGAGAGCTGGACGGACGGGCGAGAGAGAGAGAGAGACGGACGGGCGAGAGAGAGAGAGAGAGACGGACGGGCGAGAGAGAGAGAGACGGACGGGCGAGAGAGAGAGAGACGGACGGGCGAGAGAGAGAAAGACGGACGGGCGAGAGAGAGAGAGACGGACGGGCGAGAGAGAGAGAGAGACGGACGGGCGAGAGAGAGAGACGGACGGACGGGCGAGAGAGAGAGAGAGAGCCGGACGGACGGGCGAGAGAGAGAGAGAGAGCGGACGGACGGGCGAGAGAGAGAGAGAGAGGGACGGACGGGCGGGAGTGAGAGGGACGGACGGGCGAGAGAGAGAGAGACGCACGGGCGCGAGAGAGAGAGAGACGGACGGGCGGGTGAGAGAGAGAGAGACGGACGGGCGAGAGAGAGAGAGACGGGCGAGAGAGAGAGAGAGACGGACGGGATAGAGAGAGATGGACGGGCGGGAGAGAGAGAGATGGACGGGGCGAGAGAGAGAAAGAGGCGGACGGGCGAGAGAGAGAGAGGCGGAAGTGCGAGAGAGAGACGGGCGTGAGAGAGAGAGACGGGCGTGAGAGAGAGAGAGACGGGCGTGAGAGAGAGAATCGGGCGTGAGAGAGAGAGGCGGGGCGAGAGAGCGGCGGGCGAGAGAGAGACGGACGGCGAGAGAGAGACGCACGGCGAGAGAGAGGCGGGCGAGAGAGAGAGAGAGATGGGCGGGCGAGAGAGAGATGGGGCGGGGCGAGAGAGAGATGGGCGGGGCGAGAGAGACGGACGGCGAGAGAGAGAGACGGCCGGGCGAGAGAGAGAGAGACGGCCGCGAGAGAGCGAGACGGGCGCGAGAGAGAGCGAGGCGGGGCGCGAGAGAGGGAGAGGCGGGGCGGGAGAGAGAGGCGGGCGGGAGAGAGAGGCGGGCGGGAGAGAGAGGCGGGCGGGAGAGAGAGGCGGGCGGGGAGAGAGAGGCGGGCGGGAGAGAGAGGCGGGCGGGAGAGAGACAGACGGGCGGGCGAGAGAGAGAGAGGCGGGCGAGAGAGACAGAGAGGCGGACGGGCGAGAGAGAGAGATACGGACGAGCGAGAGAGAGATGGACGGGCAAGAGAGAGAGAGAGAGCCGGACGGGCGAGAGAGAGACGGAAGTGCAAGAGAGACGGCAGTGCAAGAGAGACGGGCGTGAGAGAGAGAGACGGGCGTGAGAGAGAGAGAGACGGGCGTGAGAGAGAGAGACGGGCGTGAGAGAGAGAGACGGGCGTGAGAGAGAGAGACGGGCGTGAGAGAGAGAGACGGGCGTGAGAGAGACGGGCGTGAGAGAGAGACGGGCGTGAGAGAGAGAGAATCGGGTGTGAGATAGAGAGATGGGCCTCAGAGTGAGACGGGCGTGAGAGAGAGAGACGGGCGTGAGAGAGGGAGTCGGGCGTGAGAGAGAGAGAGACGGGCGTGAGAGAGAGAGAGACGGGCGTGAGAGAGAGAGACGGGCGTGAGAGAGAGAGACGGGCGTGAGAGAGAGAGACGGGCGTGAGAGAGAGAGATGGGCCTCAGAGAGAGACGGGCGTGAGAGAGAGAGGCGGGCGAGAGAGAGAGAGGCGGGCGAGAGAGAGAGAGGCGGGCGAGAGAGAGAGAGGCGGGCGAGAGAGAGAGAGGCGGGTGAGAGAGAGAGAGGCGGGCGAGAGAGAGAGAGGGCGGGCGAGAGAGAGAGAGGCGGGCGAGAGAGAGAGAGGCAGCGAGAGAGAGAGAGATGGGCGGGCGAGAGAGAAATGGGCGGACGAGAGAGACGGACGGCGAGAGAGACTGACGGCGAGAGAGAGAGAGAGAGACGGCCGCGATAGAGCGAGACGGGCGCGAGAGAGAGCGACACGGGCGGGGGAGAGAGAGGCGGGCGGGAGAGAGAGGCGGGCGGGAGAGAGAGGCGGGCGGGAGAGAGGCGGGCGGGAGAGAGGCGGGCGGGGAGAGTGAGGCGGGGCGGGAGAGTGAGGCGGGCGGGAGAGTGAGGCGGGCGGGAGAGTGAGGCGGGCGGGCGAGAAAGAGACAGATGGGCGAGAGAGAGAGAGGCGGACGGGCGAGAGAGGCGGACGGGTGAGAGTTAGAGAGGCGGACGGGTGAGAGTTAGAGAGGCGGCGGGCGAGAGAGAGAGACGGACGGGCGAGAGAGAGACAGGTGGGCGAGAGAGAGGGAGAGCGAGACGGGTGAGAGAGGCGGACGGGCGAGAGAGAGAGAGGCGGACGGGCGAGAGAGAGAGGCGGACGGGCGAGAGAGAGAGAGGCGGACGGGCGAGAGAGAGAGGCGGACGGGCGAGAGAGAGATAGAGGCGGACGGGCGAGAGAGAGAGAGAGGCGGACGGGCGAGAGACGAGAGAGAGGCGGACGGGCGAGAGAGAGAGAGGCGGACGGGCGAGAGAGAGAGAGGCGGACTGGCGAGAGAGAGACGGACGGGCGAGAGAGAGAGAGAGACGGGCGAGAGAGAGAGAGAGGCGGACGGGTGAGAGTTAGAGAGGTGGACGGGCGAGAGAGAGAGAGAGAGAGACTGGCGGAGAGAGAGAGAGACTGGCGAGAGAGAGAGAGACTGGCGAGAGAGAGTGAGAGGGACGGGCGAGAGAGAGAGAGAGACGGGCGAGAGAGAGAGAGAGAGAGACGGGCGAGAGAGAGAGAGAGACGGGCGAGAGCGAGAGAGAGACGGGCAAGTGAGAGAGAGAGAGGCGGGAAGGGTGAGAGTTACGGAGGCGGACGGGCGAGAGTTAGAGAGGCGGACGGGCGAGAGTTAGAGAGGCGGACGGGCGAGAGTTAGAGAGGCGGACGGGCGAGAGTTTCGAGAGGCGGACGGGCGAGAGAGAGAGAGGCGGACTGACGAGAGAGAGAGACGGACGGGCGAGAGAGAGAGAGAGACGGGCGAGAGAGAGAGAGAGAGGCGGACGGGTGAGAGTTAGAGAGGCGGACGGGCGAGAGACAGAGAGAGACTGGCGAGAGAGAGAGACGGACGGGCGAGAGAGAGAGAGAGAGACGGGCGAGAGAGAGAGAGAGAGAGACGGGCGAGAGAGAGAGAGAGAGAGACGGGCGAGAGAGAGAGAGAGAGACGGGCGAGAGAGAGAGAGAGGCGGACGGGTGAGAGTTAGAGAGGCGGACGGGCGAGAGAGAGAGAGAGAGAGGCGGACGGGGTGAGAGTTAGAGAGACGGACGGGTGAGAGAGAGAGAGAGAGAGAGACGCACGGGCGCGAGAGAGAGAGAGAGACGGACGGGCGAGAGAGAGAGAGAGACGGACGGGCGAGAGAGAGAGAGAGAGACGGACGGGCAAGAGAGAGAGACGGACGGGACGGGCGAGAGAGAGAGAGACGGACGGGCGAGAGAGAGAGAGAGCCAGACGGGCGAGAGAGAGAGACAGAGGGACGGACGGGCGAGAGTGAGAGGGACGGACGGGCGAGAGTGAGAGAGACGCACGGGCGTGAGAGAGAGAGAGACGGACAGGCGGGCGAGAGAGAGACGGACGGGCGAGAGAGAGAGACGGGACGGGCGAGAGAGAGAGATATGGACGGGCGAGAGAGAGAGAGAGACGGACGGGAGAGAGAGAGCTGGACGGGCGAGAGAGAGAGAGAGAGGCGGACGGGTGAGAGTTAGAGAGGCGGATGGGCGAGAGAGAGA
This sequence comes from Isurus oxyrinchus, assembly GCA_026770705.1. Lineage (NCBI taxonomy): Eukaryota > Metazoa > Chordata > Chondrichthyes > Lamniformes > Lamnidae > Isurus > Isurus oxyrinchus. The sequence goes on from JANJGN010003989.1 coordinate 30,380, forward strand.
GAGAGAGAGACGGGCGAGAGAGAGAGAGAGAGAGGCGGACGGGTGAGAGTTAGAGAGGCGGACGGGCGAGAGAGAGAGAGAGAGAGAGAGAGAGAGACGGACGGGCGAGGGAGAGAGAGAGACGCACGGGCGTGAGAGAGAGACAGAGAGACGGACGGGCGAGAGACAGAGAGACGGACGGGCGAGAGAGAGAGAGACGGACGGGCGAGAGAGAGAGAGACGGACGGGCGAGAGAGAGAGAGAGACGGACGGGCGAGAGAGAGAGAGACGGACGGGCGAGAGAGAGAGAGACGGACGGGCGAGAGAGAGAGAGACGGACGGGCGAGAGAGAGAGAGACGGACGGGCGAGAGAGAGAGAGAGAGACGGACGGGCGAGAGAGAGAGAGAGACGGACGAGAGAGAGAGAGAGACGGACGAGAGAGAGAGAGAGCTGGACGGACGGGCGAGAGAGAGAGAGAGAGACAGACGGGCGAGAGAGAGAGAGAGACGGACGGGCGAGAGAGAGAGAGACGGACGGGCGAGAGAGAGAGACGGACGGGCGAGAGAGAGAGAGACGGACGGGCGAGAGAGAGAGAGACGGACGGGCGAGAGAGAGAGAGAGAGACAGACGGGCGAGAGAGAGAGACGGACGGGCGAGAGAGAGAGAGAGAGCCGGATGGACAGGCGAGAGAGAGAGAGAGAGCCGGACGGGCGAGAGAGAGAGAGAGAGGGACGGACGGGCGGGAGTGAGAGGGACGGACGGGCGAGAGAGAGAGAGACGCACGGGCGCGAGATAGAGAGAGACGGACGGGCGAGAGCGGGCGAGAGAGAGAGAGAGAGGGACGGACGGGCGGGAGTGAGAGGGACGGACGGGCGAGAGAGAGAGAGACGCACGGGCGCGAGATAGAGAGAGACGGACGGGGCGGGCGAGAGAGAGAGAGACGGACGGGCGAGAGAGAGAGAGACGGGCGAGAGAGAGAGAGAGAGACGGACGGGAGAGAGAGAGATGGACGGGCGAGAGAGAGAGAGAGACGGACGGGCGAGAGAGAGAGGAGACGGACGGGCGAGAGAGAGAGAGACGGGACGGGCGAGAGAGAGAGACGGACGGGCGAGAGAGAGAGACGGACGGGCGAGAGAGAGAGACGGACGGGCGAGAGAGAGAGACGGACGGGCGAGAGAGAGAGACGGACGGGCGAGAGAGAGAGACGGTACGGGCGAGAGAGAGAGACGGACGGGCGAGAGAGAGAGACGGACGGGCGAGAGAGAGAGACGGACGGGCGAGAGAGAGAGACGGACGGGCGAGAGAGAGAGACGGACGGGCGAGAGAGAGAGACGGACGGGCGAGAGAGAGAGATGGACGGGCGAGAGAGAGAGACGGACGGGCGAGAGAGAGAGAGAGAGCTGGACGGACGGGCGAGAGAGAGAGAGAGAGAGAGAGATGGACGGGCGAGAGAGAGAGAGATGGACGGGCGAGAGAGAGAGACGGACGGGCGAGAGAGAGAGAGAGAGCTGGACGGACGGGCGAGAGAGAGAGAGAGAGAGAGAGAGATGGACGGGCGAGAGAGAGAGAGATGGACGGGCGAAAGAGAGAGAGATGGACGGGCGAGAGAGAGAGAGATGGACGGGCGAGAGAGAGAGATGGACGGGCGAGAGAGAGAGAGAGAGCCGGACGGACGGGCGAGAGAGAGACAGAGAGACGGACGGGCGAGAGAGAGAGAGAGAGGGACGGACGGGCGGGAGTGAGAGGGACGGACGGGCGAGAGAGAGAGAGAGAGCTGGACGGACGGGCGAGAGAGAGAGAGAGAGAGAGATGGACGGGCGAAAGAGAGAGAGATGGACGGGCGAGAGAGAGAGAGATGGACGGGCGAGAGAGAGAGATGGACGGGCGAGAGAGAGAGAGAGAGCCGGACGGACGGGCGAGAGAGAGAGAGAGAGACGGGACGGGCGAGAGAGAGAGAGAGAGGGACGGACGGGCGGGAGTGAGAGGGACGGACGGGCGAGAGAGAGGGAGACGCACGGGCGCGAGAGAGAGAGAGACGGACGGGCGGGTGAGAGAGAGAGAGACGGACGGGAGAGAGAGAGATGGACGGGCGGGAGAGAGAGAGATGGACGGGCGAGAGAGAGAGAGAGAGACGGACGGGCGAGAGAGAGAGACGGACGGGCGAGAGAGAGAGACGGACGGGCGAGAGAGAGAGAGACGGACGGGCGAGAGAGAGAGAGACGGACGGGCGAGAGAGAGAGAGACGGACGGGCGAGAGAGAGAGAGACGGACGGGCGAGGAGAGAGAGAGACGGACGGGCGGGAGAGAGAGAGACGGACGGGCGAGAGAGAGAGACGGACGGGCGAGAGAGAGAGAGACGGACGGGCGAGAGAGAGAGACGGACGGGCGGAGAGAGAGAGAGGCGGACGGGCGAGAGAGAGAGAGGCGGACGGGCGAGAGAGAGAGAGGCGGACGGGTGAGAGAGAGAGGACGGACGGGCGAGAGAGAGAGACGGACGGGCGAGAGAGAGAGACGGACGGGCGAGAGAGAGAGACGGACGGGCGAGAGAGAGAGACGGACGGGCGAGAGAGAGAGACGGACGGGCGAGAGAGAGAGACGGACGGGCGAGAGAGAGAGACGGACGGGCGGAGAGAGAGAGACGGACGGGCGAGAGAGAGAGAGAGAGCTGGACGGACGGGCGAGAGAGAGAGAGAGAGAGAGAGAGAGATGGACGGGCGAGAGAGAGAGAGATGGACGGGCGAGAGAGAGAGGCGGACGGGCGAGAGAGAGAGAGAGCTGGACGGACGGGCGAGAGAGAGAGAGAGAGCTGGACGGACGGGCGAGAGAGAGAGAGAGAGAGAGAGAGATGGACGGGCGAGAGAGAGAGAGATGGACGGGCGAAAGAGAGAGACGGACGGGCGAGAGAGAGAGACGGACGGGCGAGAGAGAGAGACGGACGGGCGAGAGAGAGAGACGGACGGGCGAGAGAGAGAGACGGACGGGCGAGAGAGAGAGACGGACGGGCGAGAGAGAGAGACGGACGGGCGAGAGAGAGAGAGAGAGCTGGACGGACGGGCGAGAGAGAGAGAGAGAGAGAGAGAGAGATGGACGGGCGAGAGAGAGAGAGATGGACGGGCGAGAGAGAGAGACGGACGGGCGAGAGAGAGAGAGAGCTGGACGGACGGGCGAGAGAGAGAGAGAGAGCTGGACGGACGGGCGAGAGAGAGAGAGAGAGAGAGAGAGATGGACGGGCGAGAGAGAGAGAGATGGACGGGCGAAAGAGAGAGAGATGGACGGGCGAGAGAGAGAGAGATGGACGGGCGAGAGAGAGAGATGGACGGGCGAGAGAGAGAGAGAGAGCCGGACGGACGGGCGAGAGAGAGACAGAGAGACGGACGGGCGAGAGAGAGAGAGGAGAGGGACGGACGGGCGGGAGTGAGAGGGACGGACGGGCGAGAGAGAGAGAGAGAGCTGGACGGACGGGCGAGAGAGAGAGAGAGAGAGAGATGGACGGGCGAAAGAGAGAGAGATGGACGGGCGAGAGAGAGAGAGATGGACGGGCGAGAGAGAGAGATGGACGGGCGAGAGAGAGAGAGAGAGCCGGACGGACGGGCGAGAGAGAGAGAGAGAGACGGACGGGCGAGAGAGAGAGAGAGAGGGACGGACGGGCGGGAGTGAGAGGGACGGACGGGCGAGAGAGAGGGAGACGCACGGGCGCGAGAGAGAGAGAGACGGACGGGCGGGTGAGAGAGAGAGAGACGGACGGGAGAGAGAGAGATGGACGGGCGGGAGAGAGAGAGATGGACGGGCGAGAGAGAGAGAGAGAGACGGACGGGCGAGAGAGAGAGACGGAATGGGCGAGAGAGGAGAGACGGACGGGCGGAGAGAGAGAGAGACGGACGGGCGAGAGAGAGAGAGACGGACGGGCGAGAGAGAGAGAGACTGACGGGCGAGAGAGAGAGAGACGGACGGGCGGGAGAGAGAGAGACGGACGGGCGAGAGAGAGAGACGGACGGGCGAGAGAGAGAGAGACGGACGGGCGAGAGAGAGAGACGGATGGGCGAGAGAGAGAGAGGCGGACGGGCGAGAGAGAGAGAGGCGGACGGGCGAGAGAGAGAGAGGCGGACGGGCGAGAGAGAGGCGGCGGGCGAGAGAGAGAGGCGGACGGGCGAGAGAGAGAGAGACACGGGCGTGAGAGAGAATCGGGCGTGAGAGAGAATCGGGCGTGAGAGAGAGAGAATCGGGCGTGAGAGAGACGGGCGTGAGAGAGAGAGGCGGGCGAGAGAGGGGGAGGCGGGCGAGAGAGGAGGAGGCGGGCGGAGAGAGAGAGAGGCGGGCGAGAGAGAGAGAGGCGGGCGAGAGAGAGAGGCGGACGGGCGAGAGAGAGAGAGGCGGACGGGCGAGAGAGAGAGAGGCGGAAGTGCGAGAGAGAGACGGGCGTGAGAGAGAGAGACGGGGCGTGAGAGAGAGAGACGGGCGTGAGAGAGAGAGAATCGGGCGTGAGAGAGAGAGGCGGGCGAGAGAGAGGCGGGCGAGAGAGAGACGGACGGCGAGAGAGAGACGGACGGCGAGAGAGAGGCGGGCGAGAGAGAGAGAGAGAGGCGGGCGAGAGAGAGAGAGGATGGGCGGGCGAGAGAGAGATGGGCGGGCGAGAGAGAGAGAGAGTGGGACGGACGGGCGGGAGTGAGAGGGACGGACGGGCGAGAGAGAGAGAGAGAGCTGGACGGACGGGCGAGAGAGAGAGAGAGAGAGAGATGGACGGGCGAAAGAGAGAGAGATGGACGGGCGAGAGAGAGAGAGATGGACGGGCGAGAGAGAGAGATGGACGGGCGAGAGAGAGAGAGCCGGACGGACGGGCGAGAGAGAGAGAGCCGGACGGACGGGCGAGAGAGAGAGAGAGAGACGGACGGGCGAGAGAGAGAGAGAGAGAGGGACGGACGGGCGGGAGTGAGAGGGACGGACGGGCGAGAGAGAGGGAGACGCACGGGCGCGAGAGAGAGAGAGACGGACGGGCGGGTGAGAGAGAGAGAGACGGACGGGCGAGAGAGAGAGAGACGGGCGAGAGAGAGAGAGAGACGGACGGGAGAGAGAGAGATGGACGGGCGGGAGAGAGAGAGATGGACGGGCGAGAGAGAGAGAGAGAGACGGACGGGCGAGAGAGAGAGACGGACGGGCGAGAGAGAGAGACGGACGGGCGAGAGAGAGAGAGACGGACGGGCGAGAGAGAGAGAGACGGACGGGCGAGAGAGAGAGAGACGGACGGGCGAGAGAGAGGAGAGACGGACGGGCGGGAGAGAGAGAGACGGACGGGCGAGAGAGAGAGACGGACGGGCGAGAGAGAGAGAGACGGACGGGCGAGAGAGAGAGGCGGACGGGCGAGAGAGAGAGAGGCGGACGGGCGAGAGAGAGAGAGGCGGACGGGCGAGAGAGAGAGAGGCGGACGGGCGAGAGAGAGAGAGGCGGACGGGCGAGAGAGAGAGAGGCGGACGGGCGAGAGAGAGAGAGGCGGACGGGCGAGAGAGAGAGAGGCGGACGGGCGATAGAGAGGCGGCGGGCGAGAGAGAGAGGCGGGACGGGGCGAGAGAGAGAGAGACACGGGCGTGAGAGAGAGAGAATCGGGCGTGAGAGAGACGGGCGTGAGAGAGAGAGGCGGGCGTGACAGAGAGAGGCGGGCGAGAGAGGGGGGAGGCGGGCGAGAGAGGAGGAGGCGGGCGAGAGAGAGAGAGGCGGGCGTGAGAGAGAGAGGCGGGCGAGAGAGAGAGAGGCGGGCGAGAGAGAGAGGCGGACGGGCGAGAGAGAGAGAGGCGGACGGGCGAGAGAGAGAGAGGCGGAAGTGCGAGAGAGAGACGGGCGTGAGAGAGAGAGACGGGCGTGAGAGAGAGAGACGGGGCGTGAGAGAGAGACGGGCGTGAGAGAGAGAGAATCGGGCGTGAGAGAGAGAGGCGGGCGAGAGAGAGGCGGGCGAGAGAGAGACGGACGGCGAGAGAGAGGCGGGGCGAGAGAGAGAGAGGCGGGCGAGAGAGAGAGAGATGGGCGGGCGAGAGAGAGATGGGCGGGCGAGAGAGACGGACGGCGAGAGAGAGAGACGGCCGGGCGAGAGCGAGAGAGACGGCCGGGCGAGAGCGAGACGGGCGCGAGAGAGAGCGTGACGGGCGCGAGAGAGGGAGAGGCGGGCGGGAGAGAGACAGACGGGCGGGCGAGAGAGAGACAGACGGGCGGGCGAGAGTTAGAGAGCCGGACGGGCGAGAGAGAGAGAGAGACAGACGGGCGAGAGAGAGAGGCGGACGGGTGAGAGTTAGAGAGCCGGACGGTCGAGAGAGGGAGAGAGAGCTGGACGGGATGGGCGAGAGAGGGAGAGAGAGGGACGGACGGGCGGGGAGTGGGAGGGACGGACGGGCGAGAGAGAGAGAGACGGGCGGGCGAGAGACGGGACGGGCGAGAGAGAGACAGACGGACGGGCGAGAGAGAGAGAGACGGACGGGCGAGAGAGAGAGAGACGGACGGGCGAGAGAGAGAGAGACGGACGGGCGAGAGAGAGAGAGACGGACGGGCGAGAGAGAGAGAGACGGACGGGCGAGAGAGAGAGAGACGGACGGGCGAGAGAGAGAGAGAGAGAGAGACGGACGGGCGAGAGAGAGAGAGAGAGACAGACGGGCGAGAGAGAGAGACGGACGGGTGAGAGAGAGAGAGAGAGCCGGACGGACGGGCGAGAGAGAGAGAGAGAGAGACGGACGTGCGAGAGAGGGAGAGAGAGGGACGGACGGGCGGGAGAGAGAGACGCACGGGCGCGAGAGAGAGGGAGACGGACGGGCGGGCGAGAGTGAGAGAGAGAGAGGCGGACGGGCGAGAGGAAGAGAGGCGGACGGGCGAGAGAGAGAGAGGCGGACGGGCGAGAGAGAGAGAGGCGGACGGGCGAGAGAGAGAGAGGCGGGACGGGCGAGAGAGAGAGAGGCGGACGGGCGAGAGAGAGAGAGGCGGACGGGCGAGAGAGAGAGAGGCGGACGGGCGAGAGAGAGAGAGGCGGACGGGCGAGAGAGAGAGGCGGACGGGCGAGAGGAAGAGAGGCGGACGGGCGAGAGAGAGAGAGGCGGACGGGCGAGAAAGAGAGAGGCGGACGGGCGAGAGAGAGAGAGGCGGGACGGGCGAGAGAGAGAGAGGCGGACGGGCGAGAGAGAGAGTGGCGGACGGGCGAGAGAGAGAGAGGCGGACGGGCGAGAGAGAGAGAGAGAGGAGGACGGGCGAATGAGAGAGAGAGAGACGGACGGGCAAGAGAGAGAGAGCAGGACGGACGGGCGAGAGAGAGAGAGAGAGAGACGGACGGGCGAGAGAGAGAGAGAGACGGACGGGACGGGCGAGCGAGAGAGAGAGGGAGAGAAGGACGGGTGAGAGAGAGAGAGAGATACGGACGGACGGGCGAGAGAGAGAGAGAGTGACGGACGGACGGGCGAGAGAGAGAGAGAGACGGGCGAGAGAGAGAGAGACGGATGAACGAGCGAGAGAGTGAGAGAGAGAGACTGGCGAGAGAGAGAGAGACTGGCGAGAGAGAGAGACGGATGGGCGAGAGAGAGAGAGACGGGAGAGAGAGAGAGAGACGGGCGAGAGAGAGAGAGAGAGACGGGCGAGAGAGAGAGAGAGACGGGCGAGTGAGAGAGAGAGAGGCGGACGGGCGAGAGTTAGAGAGGCGGACGGGCGAGAGTTAGAGAGGCGGGGGAGAGGTTAGAGAGGCGG
>JANJGN010003990.1:0-5000 GCA_026770705.1 Isurus oxyrinchus
AGTGTGTGTGTGTTGGGGGAGCAGTGTGTGTGTGTGTTGGGGGGAGCAGTGTGTATGTGTGTTGGGGGGAGCAGTGTGTGTGTGTGTTGGGGGGAGCAGTGTGTATGTGTGTTGGGGGTAGCAGTGTGTATGTGTGTTGGGTGGGTAGCAGTGTGTATGTGTGTTGGGGGGAGCAGTGTGTATGTGTGTTGGGGGTAGCAGTGTGTATGTGTGTTGGGGGTAGCAGTGTGTATGTGTGTTGTGGGGGAAGCAGTGTGTGTGTGTTGGGGGGGATCAGTGTTTGTGTGTGTGTGTGTGTGAGGGGGGGAGCAGCATGTGTGTGGGTGGAAGCAGTGTGTGTGGGGCGGGGAGTAGCGTGTGTGTGTATGGGGGGGGAGCAGTGTGTTTGTGGGGATGAACAGTGTGTGTGTGTGGGGGCGAGCAGTGAGTGTGTGTGTTGGGGGTAGCAGTGTGTGTGTGTGTTGGGGGGAGCAGTGTGTATGTGTGTTGGGGGGAGCAGTGTGTGTGTGTGTTGGGGGAGCAGTGTGTGTGTGGGGGGGAGCAGTGTTTGTGTGTGTGTGAGGGGGGGGAGCAGTGTGTTTGTGGGGATGAACAGTGAGTGTGTGTGTGGGGGCGAGCAGTGAGTGTGTGTGTTGGGGGAGCAGTGTGTGTGTGTGTTGGGGGGAGCAGTGTGTATGTGTGTGGGGGTGAGCAGTGTGTGTGTGTGTGGGGGGGTAGCAGTGTGTATGTGTGTTGGGGGAGCAGTGTGTGTGTGTGTGTTGGGGGGAAGCAGTGTGTGTGTGTGTCGGGGGCAGCAGTGTGTGGTGTGGCAGGGGGCAGTGTGTGTGTGTGTGTGTGTGTGTGTGTGTGTGTGTGTCGGGGGGGGAACAGTGTGTGTGTGTGGGGCGGGATTAGCATGTGTGTGTGTGGGGGGGGAGCGGTGTGTGTGGGGGGCAGCAGTGTGTTTGTGGGGATGAACAGTGTGTGTGTGTGTGGGGGCGAGCAGTGAGTGTGTGTGTTGGGGGTAGCAGTGTGTATGTGTGTTGGGGGTAGCAGTGTGTATGTGTGTTGGGGGGAGCAGTGTGTATGTGTGTTGGGGGTAGCAGTGTGTATGTGTGTTGGGGGGAGCAGTGTGTGTGTGGGGGGGGAGCAGTGTTTGTGTGTGTGTGAGGGGGGGGAGCAGTGTTTGTGTGTATGTGAGGCGGGGAGCAGTGTGTTTTCTGGGGATGAACAGTGAGTGTGTGTGTTGGGGGTAGCAGTGTGTCTGTGTGTGGGGGGTGAGCAGTGTGTGTGTGTGTTGGGGGTAGCAGTGTGTGTGTGTGTTGGGGGAGCAGTGTGTGTGTGGCAGGGGGCAGTGTGTGTGTGTGTGTGTGTGTGTGTGTCGGGGGGGAACAGTGTGTGTTGTGGGGCGGGATTAGCATGTGTGTGTGTGGGGGGGGAGCTGTGTGTGTGTGTGTCGGGGGGGGAGCAGTGTGTGTGTGTGTGTGTGTGGGGCGCGGGGCAGTGTGTGTGTGTGTCGGGGCGGAACAATGTGTGTGTGTGTGTGTGTGTGGGGGGGGGCAGTGTGTGTGTGGGGGGGGGGGGAGCAGTGTGTGTGTGTGGGGGTGGGGAGCAGTGTGTGTGTGGGAGAAGCAGTGTGTGTGTGTGTGTGTGGGGGGGTAGTAGCGTGTGTGTGTGGGGCGGGGGAGCAGTGTGTGTGTGTGTGTGTGGGAGCAGTGTGTGTGTGTGTGTGTGTGTGTGTGTGTGTGTGAGCAGTGTGTGTGTGTGTTTCTGTGTGGGGGGGGGAGCAGTGTGTTTGTGGGGGTCGGGGGGCAGTGTGTGTGTGTGTGTGTGGGAGCAGTGTGTGTGTGTGTGTGTGTGTGTGTGTGGGGGGGGGGGAGCAGTGTGTGGTGGTGTATGTGTGTCTGTGTGGGGTGGGGGAGCAGTGCATGTGTGTGGGGTGGGGGGAGCAGTGTGTGTGTGTGTTTCTGTGGTGGGGAGGGAGCAGTGTGTGTGTGTGTGTGTGTGTGTGTGTGTGTGTGTGTGTTTCTGTGTGGGGGGGGAGCAGTGTGTGGTGGTGTATGTGTGTCTGTGTGGGGTGGGGGAGCAGTGCATGTGTGTGGGGTGGGGGAGCAGTGTGTGTGTGTGTGTGTGTGGGCGGAGCAGTGTGTGTGTGTGTGTGGGGCGGAGCAGTGTGTGTGTGGGGGGGGAGCAGTGTGTGTGTGTGGGGGGGGAGCAGAGTGTGTGTGTGTGGGGGGGGAGCAGTGTGTGTGTGTGTGTGGGGGGGGGGGAGCAGCGTGTGTGTGTGTGTGGGGGGAGCAGTGTGTGTGTGGGGGGGGAGCAGTGTGTGTGTGTGTTGGGGGGGGGAGCAGTGTGTGTGTGTGGGAGGGAGCAGTGTGTGTGTGTGTGTGTGTGTTGGGGGGAGCAGTGTGTGTGGAGGGGCGAACTGTGTGTGTGTGGGGGTGGGGGAGCAGTGTGTGTGTGTGTGTGGGGGGGGGAGCAGTGTGTGTGTGTGTGTTGGGGGGAGCAGTGTGTGTGTGTGTGGGGGGGGGAGCAGTGTGTGTGTGTTGGGGGGGAGCAGTGTGTGTGTGTGTGTGTGTTGGGGGGAGCAGTGTGTGTGGAGGGGCGAACTGTGTGTGTGTGGGGGGTGGGGAGCAGTGTGTGTGTGTGGGGGGGAGCATTGTATGTGGAGGGGCGAACTGTGTGTGTGTGTGTGGAGGGTGGGGGGAGCAGTGTGTGTGTGTTTATGGGGGGGAGCAGTGTGTGTGGAGGGGCGAACTGTGTGTGTGTGTGTGTGGAGGGTGGGGCATTGTGTTTGTGTGAATGTGTGGGGGGGACAATGTGTGAGGGTGTTGGGGGCGACAATGTGTGTGGGTGTGGTGGGGGGAAGAGTGTGTGTGGCTCTGGGGGAGGGTGGAGCAGTGTGTGTGTGTGTGTGTGGGGGGAACAGTGTGTGTGTGTGTGGGGGGGAACAGTGTGTGTGTGTGTGGGGGGGGGGAGCAGTGTGTGTGTGTGTGTGGGGGGAGCAGTGTGTGTGTGTGGGGGGAGCAGTGTGTGTGTTTGTGGGGGGAACAGTGTGTGTGTGTGGGGGGGGAGCAGTGTGTGTGTGTGTGTGGGGGGGGGGAGCAGTGTGTGTGTGTGTGGGGGGGGGGGAGCAGTGTGTGTGTGTGTGTAGGGGGGGGGGAGCAGTGTGTGTGTGTGTGTGGGGGGAGCAGTGTGTGTGTGTGGGGAGGGTGCAGTGTGTGTGTGTGGGGGGGGGAGCAGTGTGTGTGTGTGGGGGGAGGAGCAGTGTGTGTGTGTGTGTGTGTGTGTGTGTGTGGGGGGGGAGCAGTGTGTGTGTGTGTGTTGGGGGGAGCAGTGTGTGTGTGTGGGGGGGGAGCAGTGTGTGTGTGTGTGGGGGGGGAGCAGTGTGTGTGTGTGTGGGGGGGGAGCAGTGTGTGTGTGTGTGGGGGGGAGCAGTGTGTGTGTGTGTGGGGGGGGAGCAGTGTGTGTGTGTGTGTGTGGGGGGGGAGCAGTGTGTGTGTGTGGGGGGTGAGCAGTGTGTGTGTGTGTGTGGGGGGGGGAGCTGTGTGTGTGTGTGTGTGTGTGTGGGGGGGGAGCAGTGTGTGTGTGTGTGTTGGGGGGAGCAGTGTGTGTGTGTGTTTATGGGGGGGGAGCAGTGTGTGTGGAGGGGCGAACTGTGTGTGTGTGTGGGGGGGGAGCAGTGTGTGTGTGTGTGTGGGGGGGGGAGCAGTGTGTGTGTGTGTGTGGGGGGGGAGCAGTGTGTGTGTGTGGGGGGGGGGAGCAGTGTGTGTGTGTGGGGGGGGAGCAGTGTGTGTGTGTGGGGGGGGGAGCAGTGTGTGTGTGTGGGGGGGGAGCAGTGTGTGTGTGTGGGGGGGGAACAGTGTGTGTGTGTGTGGGGGGGGGGAGCAGTGTGTGTGTGTGGGGGGGGAGCAGTGTGTGTGTGTGGGGGGGGGGAGCAGTGTGTGTGTGTGTGGGGGGGCAGCAGTGTGTGTGTGTGGGGGGGGCAACAGTGTGTGTGTGTGTGGGGGGGGAGCAGTGGTGTGTGTGTGTGTGTGGGGGGGGAGCAGTGTGTGTGTGTGTGTGTGTGTGTGTGTGTGTGTGGGGGGGGGGAGCAGTGTGTGTGTGTGTGGGGGGGGAGCAGTGTGTGTGTGTGGGGGGGGAGCAGTGTGTGTGTGTGTGGGGGGCAGTGTGTGTGTGTGGGGGGGGGAGCAGTGTGTGTGTGTGGGGGGGGAGCAGTGTGTGTGTGTGGGGGGGAGCAGTGTGTGTGTGTGTGGGGGGGGGAGCAGTGTGTGTGTGGGGGGGGGGAGCAGTGTGTGTGTGTGGGGGGGGGGGAGCAGTGTGTGTGTGTGGGGGGAGGAGCAGTGTGTGTGTGTGTGGGGGGGGGAGCAGTGTGTGTGTGTGTGGGGGGGGGAGCAGTGTGTGTGTGTGTGGGGGGGGTAGCAGTGTGTGTGTGTGTGGGGGGGAGCAGTGTGTGTGTGTGTGTTGGGGGGAGCAGTGTGTGTGTGTTTATGGGGGGGGAGCAGTGTGTGTGGAGGGGCGAACTGTGTGGGGTGGGGGAGCAGTGTGTGTGTGTGTGGGGGGGGAGCAGTGTGTGTGTGAGGGGTTGCAGCGTATGTGTGTGTGTGGGGGGGGTAGTAGCGTGTGTGTGTGTGGGGGGGTAGTAGCGTGTGTGTGTGTGGGGGGTGGTAGTAGCGTGTGTGTGTGTGTGTGTGTGGGGCGGGGGGAGCAGTGTGTGTGTGTGTGGGGCGGGGGAGCAGTGTGTGTGTGTGTGGGGCGGGGGAGCAGTGTGTGTGTGTGGGGGCGGGGGAGCAGTGTGTGTGTGGGGCGGGGGAGCAGTGTGTGTGTGTGGGGGAGTTGCAGTGTGTGTGTGTGTGTGTGTGTGTGTGTGTGGGGAAGCAGTGTGTGTGTGTGTGTGGGGTGGGAGCAGTTGTGTGTGTGTGGGGTGGGAGCAGTGTGTGAGTGTGTGGGGGGAAGCAGTGTGTGTGTGGGGGGAAGCAGTGTGTGTGTGGGGGGAAGCAGTGTGTGTGGGGCGGGGGGAG
>JANJGN010003990.1:17500-20000 GCA_026770705.1 Isurus oxyrinchus
GTGGGGGGGGAGCAGTGTGTGTGTGTGGGGGGGGGAGCAGTGTGTGTGTGTGTGGTGTGTGTGTGGGGGGGGGAGCAGTGTGTGTGTCTGTGGGGGGGGGGAACAGTGTGTGTGTGTGTGGGGGGGGGGAACAGTGTGTGTGTGTGTGGGGGGGGGAGCAGTGTGTGTGTGTGTGGGGGGGGGAGCAGTGTGTGTGTGTGTGGGGGGGGAGCAGTGGTGTGTGTGTGTGGGGGGGAGCACTGTGTGTGTGTGGGGGGGGCAGTGTGTGTGTGTGGGGGGGGAGCAGTGTGTGTGTGTGGGGGGGGAGCGTGTGTGTGTGGTGGGGGGGGAGCAGTGTGTGTGTGTGTGTGGGGGGGAGCAGTGTGTGTGTGTGTGTGGGGGGAGCAGTGTGTGTGTGTGTGGGGGGGGGGAGCAGTGTGTGTGTGTGGGGGGGGGGGGGAGCAGTGTGTGTGTGTGGGGGGGGGAGCAGGTGTGTGTGTGGGGGGGGGAGCAGTGTGTGTGTGTGTGGGGGGGGGGAGCAGTGTGTGTGTGTGTGTGGGGGGGAGCAGTGTGTGTGTTTGTGGGTGGAACAGTGTGTGTGTGTGTGGGGGGGGGGAGCAGGTGTGTGTGTGTGTGGGGGGGGGGGGGAACAGTGTGTGTGTGTGTGTGTTGGGGGGGGAGCAGTGTGTGTGTGTGGGGGGGAGCAGTGTGTGTGTGTGTGTGTGGGGGGAGCAGTGTGTGTGTGTGTGGAGGGGGAGCAGTGTGTGTGTGGGGGGGGGGAGCAGTATGTGTGTGGGGGGGGAGCAGTGTGTGTGTGTGTGGGGGGGGGAGCAGTGTGTGTGTGTGTGTGTGGGGGGGGAGCTGTGTGTGTGTGTGTGTGGGGGGAGCAGTGTGTGTGTGGGGGGAGCAGTGTGTGTGTGTGGGGGGAGCAGTGTGTGTGTGTGGGGGGGGAGCAGTGTGTGTGTGTGGGGGGGAGCAGTGGTGTGTGTGTGGGGGGAGGAGCAGTGTGTGTGTGTGTGTGGGGGGGGGGAGCAGTGTGTGTGTGTGTGGGGGGGGAGCAGTGTGTGTGTGTGTGTTGGGGGGAGCAGTGTGTGTGTGTGGTGGGGGGGAGCAGTGTGTGTGTGTGTGGGGGGGAGCAGTGTGTGTGTGTGTGGGGGGGGAGCAGTGTGTGCGTGTGTGGGGGGGGAGCAGTGTGTGTGGAGGGGCGAACTGTGTGTGTGTGGGTGGTGGGGCAGCAGTGTGTGTGTGTGTGGGGGGGGAGCAGTGTGTGTGTGTGGGGGGTGAGCAGTGTGTGTGTGTGGGGGGGGAGCAGTGTGTGGTGTGTGTGTTGGGAGCAGTGTGTGTGTGTGTTTATGGGGGGGGGGAGCAGTGTGTGTGGAGGGGCGAACTGTGTGTGTGTGTGGGGGTGGGGGAGCAGTGTGTGTGTGTGTGGGGGGGGAGCAGTGTGTGTGTGTGGGGGGGGGAGCAGTGTGTGTGTGTGGGGGGGGGAGCAGTGTGTGTGTGTGGGGGGCAGCAGTGTGTGTGTGTGGGGGGGGGCAACAGTGTGTGTGTGTGTGGGGGGGAGCAGTGTGTGTGTGTGTGGGGGGGAGCAGTGTGTGTGTGTGGGGGGGGCAGTGTGTGTGTGTGGGGGGGGGAGCAGTGGTGTGTGTGTGTGTGGGGGGGAGCAGTGTGTGTGTGTGTGGGGGGCGGGGGAGCAGTGTGTGTGTGTGGGGGGGGGGAGCAGGTGTGTGTGTGTGTGGGGGGGGAGCAGTGTGTGTGTGTGTGTGGGGGGAGCAGTGTGTGTGTGTGTGGGGGGGGGAGCAGTGTGTGTGTGTGGGGGGGGGGGGGGAGCAGTGTGTGTGTTTGTGGGGGGAACAGTGTGTGTGTGTGTGGGGGGGGGAGCAGGTGTGTGTGTGTGTGTGGGGGGGGAGCAGTGTGTGTGTGTGTGGGGGGGGGGAACAGTGTGTGTGTGTTGGGGGGGGAGCAGTGTGTGTGTGTGGGGGGGAGCAGTGTGTGTGTGTGTGGGGGGAGCAGTGTGTGTGTGTGTGGAGGGGGAGCAGTGTGTGTGTGGGGGGGGAGCAGTATGTGTGTGGGGGGGGGAGCAGTGTGTGTGTGTGTGGGGGGGGGAGCAGTGTGTGTGTGTGTGTGTGTGGGGGGGAGCTGTGTGTGTGTGTGTGTGTGTGGGGGGGGAGCAGTGTGTGTGTGTGTGTGTGGGGGGAGCAGGTGTGTGTGTGTGGGGGGGAGCAGTGTTTGTGTGTGTGGGGGGGGAGCAGTGTGTGTGTGTGTGTTGGGGGGAGCAGTGTGTGTGTGTGTGGGGGGAGCAGTGTGTGTGTGTGGGGGGGGGAGCAGTGTGGTGTGTGTGTGGGGGGGGAGCAGTGTGTGTGTGTGTGTGGGGGGGGAGCAGTGTGTGTGTGTGTGGGGGGGGAGCAGTGTGTGTGTGTGTGTTGGGGGGAGCAGTGTGTGTGTGTGTGGGGGGGAGCAGTGTGTGTGTGTGTGGGGGGGAGCAGTGTGTGTGTGTGTGTTGGGGGGGAGCAGTGTGTGT
>JANJGN010003990.1:22500-27500 GCA_026770705.1 Isurus oxyrinchus
GCAGTGTGTGTTTATGTGGTGGGGAGCAGTGTGTGTGTGTGTGGGGGGGGAGCAGTGTGTGTGTGTAGGGGGGGGAGCAGTGTGTGTGTGTGGGGGGAGCAGTGTGTGTGTGTGTGTGTGTGGGGGGGGGGAGCAGTGTGTGTGTGTGGGGGGGGGGAGCAGTGTGTGTTTATGTGGTGGGGAGCAGTGTGTGTGTGTGTGGGGGGGGAGCAGTGTGTGTGTGTAGGGGGGGGAGCAGTGTGTGTGTGTGGGGGGAGCAGTGTGTGTGTGTGTGTGTGTGGGGGGGGGAGCAGTGTGTGTGTGTGGGGGGGGGAGCAGTGTGTGTGTGTGTGGGGGGGGGAGCAGTGTGTGTGTGTGCGGGGGGGGAGCAGTGTGTGTGTGTGTGGGGGGGTAGCAGTGTGTGTGTGTGTTGGGGGGAGCAGTGTGTGTGTGTGTGTGTTGGGGGGAGCAGTGTGTGTGTGTTTATGGGGGGGAGCAGTGTGTGTGGAGGGGCGAACTGTGGGGGTGGGGGAGCAGTGTGTGTGTGTGGGGGGGGGAGCAGTGTGTGTGTGTGTGTGTGTGTGTGTGTGTGAGGGGTTGCAGCGTATGTGTGTGTGTGGGGGGGGTAGTAGCGTGTGTGTGTGTGGGGGGGTAGTAGCGTGTGTGTGTGTGGGGGGGTAGGTAGCGTGTGTGTGTGTGTGTGTGTGGGGCGGGGGAGCAGTGTGTGTGTGTGTGGGGCGGGGGAGCAGTGTGTGTGTGTGTGGGGCGGGGGGAGCAGTGTGTGTGTGGGGCGGGGGAGCAGTGTGTGTGTGGGGAGGGGGAGCAGTGTGTGTGTGTGGGGGAGTTGCAGTGTGTGTGTGTGGTGTGTGGGGGGAAGCAGTGTGTGTGTGTGTGTGTGTGTGTGTGTGGGGTGGGAGCAGTGTGTGTGTGTGTGTGTGTAGGGGGAAGCAGTGTGTGTGTGGGGGGGAAGCAGTGTGTGTTGTGCGGGGGAGCTGTGTGTGTGTGTGTGTGTGTGTCTGTGTGTGTGTGTGTGTGGCGGGGCGGAACAGTGTGTTTGTGTGTGTGAGGGGGGAGCATTGTGTGTGTGTTGGGGGGGGGAGCAGGTGTGTTTGTGTTGTGTGTGTGTGGAGGGGGGGGCATTGTGTTTGTGTGAATGTGTGGGGGGGACAATGTCTGTGGGTGTGGGGGGGACAATGTGTGTGGGTGTGGGGGGGGGAAGAGTGTGTGTGGCTCTGGGGGAGGCGGGGAGCAGTGTGTGCGTTTGTGGGGGGGAACAGTGTGTGTGTGTGTGTGGGGAGGGGTTGAGCTCTGCGGTGTCTGTGTGTTGGGGAGGGAGCAGTGTGTTTGTGTGTGTGTGTGTGTGTGTGTGTGGGGGTGGGAGCAGTGTGTGTGTGTGTGTGTGTGTGGGGGGGGAGCAGGAGTGTGTGGTGGTGTATGTGTGTCTGTGTGGGGTGGGGGAGCAGTGCATGTGTGTGGGGTGGGGGGAGCCGTGTGTTTGTGGGGTCGGGGGGCAGTGTGTGTGTGTGTGTGTGTGTGTGTGTGGGAGCAGTGTGTGTGTGTGTGTGTGTGTGTGTGTGTGTGTGTGTGGGAGCAGTGTGTGTGTGTGTGTTTCTGTGTGGGGGGGGAGCAGTGTGTGGTGGTGTATGTGTGTCTGTGTGGGGTGGGGGAGCAGTGCATGTGTGTGGGGTGGGGGAGCAGTGTGTGTGTGTGTTTCTGTGTGGGGAGGGAGCAGTGTGTGTGTGTGTGTGTGTGTGTTTCTGTGTGGGGGGGGAGCAGTGTGTGGTGGTGTATGTGTGTCTGTGTGGGGTGGGGGAGCAGTGCATGTGTGTGGGGTGGGGGAGCAGTGTGTGTGTGTGTGTGGGCGGAGCAGTGTGTGTGTGTGGGGGGGGGAGCAGAGTGTGTGTGTGTGGGGGGGGAGCAGTGTGTGTGTGTGTGGGAGCAGTGGTGTGTGTGTGTGTGTGTGGGCGGAGCAGTGTGTGTGTGTGGGGGGGGGGAGCAGTGTGTGTGTGTGTGTGGGCGGAGCAGTGTGTGTGTGTGTGTGGGGGGGGGGGAGCAGTGTGTGTGTGTGGGGGGGGGAGCAGAGTGTGTGTGTGTGGGGGGGGGAGCAGTGTGTGTGTGTGTGTGGGGGGGGGGGAGCAGCGTGTGTGTGTGTGGGGGGGAGCAGTGTGTGTGTGGGGGGGGAGCAGTGTGTGTGTGTGTTTGGGGGGGGGAGCAGTGTGTGTGTGTGGGAGGGAGCAGTGTGTGTGTGTGTTGGGGGGAGCAGTGTGTGTGGAGGGGCGAACTGTGTGTGTGTGGGGGTGGGGGAGCAGTGTGTGTGTGTGTGTGGGGGGGGAGCAGTGTGGTGTGTGTGTGTTGGGGGGAGCAGTGTGTGTGTGTGTGGGGGGGGGGAGCAGTGTGTGTGTGTTGGGGGGGAGCAGTGTGTGTGTGTTGTGTGTGTGTTGGGGGGGAGCAGTGTGTGTGGAGGGGCGAACTGTGTGTGTGTGGGGGTGGGGGAGCAGTGTGTGTGTGTGGGGGCGAGCAGTGTGTGTGGAGGGGCGAACTGTGTGTGTGTGTGTGTGGAGGGTGGGGCATTGTGTTTGTGTGAATGTGTGGGGGGGACAATGTGTGAGGGTGTTGGGGGCGACAATGTGTGTGGGTGTGGTGGGGGAAGAGTGTGTGTGGCTCTGGGGGAGGGTGGAGCAGTGTGTGTGTTTGTGGGGGGAACAGTGTGTGTGTGTGTGTGTGTGGGGGGGGGGAACAGTGTGTGTGTGTGTGGGGGGGGGAGCAGTGGTGTGTGTGTGGGGGGGGGGAGCAGTGTGTGTGTGTGTGTGGGGGGAGCAGTGTGTGTGTGTGGGGGGAGCAGTGTGTGTGTTTGTGGGGGGAACAGAGTGTGTGTGTGTGGGGGGGGAGCAGTGTGTGTGTGTGTGTGGGGGGGGGGAGCAGTGTGTGTGTGTGTGGGGGGGGGGGAGCAGTGTGTGTGTGTGTGTGTAGGGGGGGGGAGCAGTGTGTGTGTGTGTGTGGGGGGAGCAGTGTGTGTGTGTGTGTGGGGAGGGTGCAGTGTGTGTGTGTGGGGGGGGGAGCGAGTGTGTGTGTGTGGGGGGAGGAGCAGTGTGTGTGTGTGTGTGTGTGTGTGTGTGTGGGGGGGGAGCAGTGTGTGTGTGTGTGTTGGGGGGAGCAGTGTGTGTGTGTGGGGGGGGAGCAGTGTGTGTGTGTGTGTTGGGGGGAGCAGTGTGTGTGTGTGGGGGGGAGCAGTGTGTGTGTGTGTGTGTGGGGGGGGAGCAGTGGTGTGTGTGTGTGGGGGGGGAGCAGTGTGTGCGTGTGTGGGGGGGGGAGCAGTGTGTGTGGAGGGGCGAACTGTGTGTGTGTGGGGGTGGGGGAGCAGTGTGTGTGTGTGTGGGGGGGGAGCAGTGTGTGTGTGTGGGGGGTGAGCAGTGTGTGTGTGTGTGTGGGGGGGGGGAGCAGTGTGTGTGTGTGTGTGTGGGGGGGGAGCAGTGTGTGTGTGTGGGGGGTGAGCAGTGTGTGTGTGTGTGTGGGGGGGGGGAGCAGTGTGTGTGTGTGTGTGTGGGGGGGGAGCAGTGTGTGTGTGTGTGTGTGTGGGGGGGGAGCAGTGTGTGTGTGTGTGTTGGGGGGGGAGCAGTGTGTGTGTGTGTTTATGGGGGGGGAGCAGTGTGTGTGGAGGGGCGAACTGTGTGTGTGTGTGGGGGGGGGAGCAGTGTGTGTGTGTGTGTGGGGGGGGGAGCAGTGTGTGTGTGTGTGTGGGGGGGGAGCAGTGTGTGTGTGTGGGGGGGGGGAGCAGTGTGTGTGTGTGGGGGGGGGAGCAGTGTGTGTGTGTGGGGGGGGGGGAGCAGTGTGTGTGTGTGGGGGGGGGAGCAGTGTGTGTGTGTGGGGGGGGAACAGTGTGTGTGTGTGTGGGGGGGGGAGCAGTGTGTGTGTGTGGGGGGGGAGCAGTGTGTGTGTGTGGGGGGGGGAGCAGTGGTGTGTGTGTGTGGGGGGGCAGCAGTGTGTGTGTGGGGGGGGGGCAACAGTGTGTGTGTGTGGGGGGGGGAGCAGTGTGTGTGTGTGTGTGTGGGGGGGGGAGCAGTGTGTGTGTGTGTGTGTGTGTGTGTGGGGGGGGGAGCAGTGTGTGTGTGTGTGTGGGGGGGGAACAGTGTGTGTGTGTGTGGGGGGGGGGAGCAGTGTGTGTGTGTGGGGGGGAGCAGTGTGTGTGTGTGGGGGGGGGAGCAGTGTGTGTGTGTGGGGGGGGAGCAGTGTGTGTGTGTGGGGGGGGGAGCAGTGTGTGTGTGTGGGGGGGGGAGCAGTGTGTGTGTGGGGGGAGCAGTGTGTGTGTGTGTGTGGGGGGGAGCAGTGTGTGTGTGTGTGGGGGGGGAGCAGTGTGTGTGTGTGGGGGGGGGGAGCAGTGTGTGTGTGTGGGGGGGGGAGCAGTGTGTGTGTGTGGGGGGAGCAGTGTGTGTGTTTGTGGGGGGAACAGTGTGTGTGTGTGTGGGGGGGAGCAGTGTGTGTGTGTGTGTGTGGGGGGGGAGCAGTGTGTGTGTGTGTGGGGGGGGGAACAGTGTGTGTGTGTGTGTGTGTGTGTTGGGGGGGAGCAGTGTGTGTGTGTGGGGGGAGCAGTTTGTGTGTGTGTGTGTGGGGGGAGCAGTGTGTGTGTGTGGGGGGGGAACAGTGTGTGTGTGTGTGGAGGGGGAGCAGTGTGTGTGTGGACGGGGGGAGCAGTGTGTGTGTGGGGGGGGGGCGCAGTGTGTGTGTGTGTGGGGGGGGGAGCAGTGTGTGTGTGTGTGTGTGTGGGGGGGAGCAGTGTGTGTGTGTGGGGGGGAGCAGTGTGTGTGTGTGTGTGTGTGGGGGGAGCAGTGTGTGTGTGTGGGGGGGGGAGCAGTGTGTGTGTGTGGGGGGGAGCAGTGTGTGTGTGTGTGGGGGGGAGCAGTGTGTGTGTGTGGGGGGAGGAGCAGTGTGTGTGTGTGTGTGTGTGGGGGGGGGGGGAGCAGTGTGTGTGGAGGGGCGAACTGTGTGTATGTGGTGGGTGGGGGAGCAGTGTGTGTGTGTGTGGG
>JANJGN010003991.1:0-5000 GCA_026770705.1 Isurus oxyrinchus
ACAGGCAGCGCAGCCGACCGTTAATTACAGCCTCCCGCCGGGTAATACGGGTGCAGTAAACTGCAGAAGACGCCAGCAGGTCCAGGGAATGTGTCCAGGACGTGGAAATGGTGAACCGGTCAGCAGGAAGGTCAGCCGGGCCGGTAGTACGGGTGCAGTCAGCAGCCGGCATCCCGAGCAGCTGAAAAGTCTTAAGCGCGGAATGGGGAAATCATTAACCAGTCAGCAAGCGGGCAGGGGAAAGGGTGAAACGGCTTAAAATATCGAGGCGGCAAGGAAAAAATGACAACCGGGGGCGGGGCGGATTCACAGTCACCACGTGAGAGGGGCGGTGCCTGGAGGCCGGGCAGGCGGTTGGCCGAAGGCCCGATACTCCGGGTGCTGTCAGCATTTCGCTTGCCGAGCTGCTCAAAAGTCGAGGTGCAGAACGGCGAAATCATTAACCGGCAAGCGGATGCATGGCAGCGGGGCAGGGAAGGGTCAAAACGGCCTGAAATACCGGAGCGGCGGGCCAAGATGGCTGCCGGGGGGGGCGTATTCAGCGGTCGCACGTGACGGGGCGGTGCCTGGAGGCCGAGCCGCGCAAGCGCGATTTAAAGCGAGCAAAGTCCGAGCAGGAGCGATATCGTTGGCCATTCAGCCGGTTCGAGCCTGGTGGCCGAGGCGGCGAGGGTGGAACCGGGGAAAGGCTGGGTGTTCGGTGTCCCGCCCGGGTGGTCCGGAGTTTTTATTCGGGTTAGGGTTAGCGGTTAGGCTTAGGGCTGGGGTTAGGGTTGGGGCGTTAGGGTTAGGGGAAGTGTCAGGGGTAGGGTTAGAGTTAGGGGCTTGGCTGGGTGTTCGTGTCGGGGAAGGGGACAAGGGCTAGTTTATTTTTGGCTCGGGGTTCGGGTTAGGGTTAGCGGTTAGGCTTAGGGCTGGGGTTAGGTTTGCGGCAAATGGTTTACCGGTTAGCAGGCAGGGTAGCCGGCCATTATTCAGGGCTTTCGGCATGGTAGTAAAGGTGCGCTGAGCTGCAGAACACAGCCGCTGGTCCACGGGATATGTACGGCACAGGGGAACCTGTGAACCAGTTAGCAGACAAGGCAGCCGACCGGTAATTATAGCCTCCCGCCGGGTAATAGAGGCGCAGTCAGCTGCAGAACACACCAGCAGGTCCACGGACTAAGTACAGAATGAGGACACGGGCAGCGGTCAGCAGGCAGGGCTGCCGGCCGGTAATTACAGCCTCCCGCCCGGTCATAGGGGTGCAGTTAGCTGCAGAACACACCAGCAGGTCCAAGGACTAAGTACAGAATGAGGACACGGGCAGCCGGTCAGCAGGCAGGGATGCCGGCCTGCCATAGGGGTGCAGTTAGCTGCAGAACACACCAGCAGGTCCAAGGACTAAGGACAGAATGGGGACACGGGCAGCCAGTTAGCAGGCAGGGCTGCCGGCCGGTAATTACAGCCTCCCGCCCGGTCATAGGGGTGCAGTTAACTGCAGAACACACCAGCAGGTCCAGGGACTCAGTACCAAACGGGGAATCGGTTAAGCGGTTACCTGGCAGGGCAGCCGACCAGTAATCATAGCCTCCCGCCCGGTCGTAGGGGTGCAGTTAGCTGCAGAACACACCAGCAGGTCCAGGGAATGTGTGCAGGACGGGGAAATGCTTAACGGGTTAGCAGGCCGGGCAGCCGGCCGGTAGTTGGAGCCGCCCGCCCGGTCGTACGGGAGCCGTCATCAGCCGGCATCCCGAGCAGCTGAAAAGTCTAAGCGCAGAATGGGGACATGGTGAACCAGTCAGCCAGCGGGCAGGGAAGGGTCGAAACGGCCTGAAATACCGGGCCGGCGGGCCAAGATGGCTGCCGGGGGGCGTATTCAGGGCCCCCACGTGAGGGGCCGGGGCTGGGGGCCGAGCCGGGCAAGCGCGGTTGAGAAACAGCCGAGTCCGAGCAGGGGGAAATCATTAACCGGTGATCCGGTTCGACCCCCCCCCCGGTGGCCGAGGCGGGGAGGGTCGACCCGGGGAAAGGTTGGGTGTTCGGTGTCCCTCAGGGCGGTCCCGAGCGCGTCCTAAAATAATCCGGGCTCCTGGGCCCTTTTTTGAAAAAGAACCGGTCGGGGAGCGGGTGCAATCCGGAAGGCCTGGCGGGGCTTCGGTGCCTCTTCCTCGGTATGACTACCGGAGGGTCGTCGGCCTGAATGACGGTTGCATTTGCTGGCTGTGGAGGTTGGCGGGCTATCTGCAGAATAGGAGGAGGTGGCAAATCGAGAATGGGTCGACTTCGCCAAGTGCCTTCTCGAGCCTCCAGGTCTGCAGGGACCGACCCAGGCTGCCGCCAAACCGACCGGGAGGCCCCGCCGTCGGCCATTTTTGGTCATTTTCGGCATTTTTCGCCTCTTTCGGCCGGTCAAGAAAAGCGGCGGCCTGACACCCGGGCGTGCACGGGGAAGGCTCCCCCTCGCCGGGAGGACCGGAGTTTGCCCCGGAAACCTCCGGAAGCCGGCCGGGAAGGCGGCTTCGGCCCGATGCACCTCCGGCTGCGTCCGAAGGCCGGGGGAAGTGGCCCCTGGGCCCGTGTGAGGGAAATCCGTGCCAAGACGGAAGTCCATGAGGTCGGATCCGAAGCTTCTGCCGGGCCCCCCGGTGGAGGCATTCCCGCTAGGCGGGGCGAATCGGCCCGGCCACGGGGCGGGTTGCAATTGTTGGAGGGGGGCTGCCGGAGCTAGATAATGATTTCCCCTCGGTTCTCCCGATGGGGAAACGGCGAAAGGAGGTGTCGCGGGCTTTCGAGGCCTCCTCGGCGGCTGGACTACCGACCGACATCTCGGCTGCATTTGCTGGCTGGGGGGGTTGGCGGGGTATCTGCAGAATGGTAGGAGGTGGCAAGTCGAGAATCGGTCGACAGCTCCGAGTGCCGTCTCGAGCCTCCAGGTCCGCAGGGACCGATCCAGGCTGCCGCCTAACCGACCAGGAGGCCCCGCCGTCGGCCATTTTTGTCCATTTTCGGCATTTTTTACCGTCTTTCGGTCGGTCACGGAAAGCGGCGACCGGAAGCCCGGGCGTGCCCGGGGACGGCTCCCACTGGCCCCGGGGACCGGATTTGCCCCGGTCGGAGCCCCGGAAACGCACCCGAAGCCGGCCGGAGAAGGCGGCTAAGGGCAATGCACCTCGGATTGAATTTGCGCAACGGGGAAAGTGGCCTCGGGGCCCGCGAGGTGTGACGGTGTGCCTTCGGTAAGCTTCTGGAGAAATGGGTAACCAATGCACCTCGGACTGAATGTGCAGGACGTGCAACGGGGCCTCCGGGTCCGCGAGATATCGCAGGTTGGCCTCGGTAAGCCTCTGGAGAAATGGCTAACCAATGGGACAGTGGCCCTGAGAAATCATTAACCATTTGGACTTCGTCTCTGGCAGAGAGGCAAGTGTGGTGCAGAAATCATTAACCATTTGGACTTCGTCTCTGGCACAGAGGCAAGTGCAGTGGAGAAATCATTAACCATTTGGACTTAGTCTCTGGCAGCGAGGCAAGTGTGGTGCAGAAATCATTAACCATTTGGACTTCGTCTCTGGCAGCGAGGCAAGTGTGGCGGAGAAATCATTAACCGTTTGGACTTCGTCTCTGGCAGAGAGGCAAGTGTGGTGCAGAAATCATTAACCATTTGGACTTAGTCTCTGGCAGCGAGGCAAGTGTGGCGGAGAAATCATTAACCGTTTGGACTTAGTCTCTGGCAGAGAGGCAAGTGTGGTGCAGAAATCATTAACCATTTGGACTTCGTCTCTGGCACAGAGGCAAGTGCAGTGGAGAAATCATTAACCATTTGGACTTAGTCTCTGGCAGCGAGGCAAGTGTGGTGCAGAAATCATTAACCATTTGGACTTCGTCTCTGGCAGCGAGGCAAGTGTGGCGGAGAAATCATTAACCGTTTGGACTTCGTCTCTGGCAGAGAGGCAAGTGTGGTGCAGAAATCATTAACCATTTGGACTTAGTCTCTGGCAGCGAGGCAAGTGTGGCGGAGAAATCATTAACCGTTTGGACTTAGTCTCTGGCAGAGAGGCAAGTGTGGTGCAGAAATCATTAACCATTTGGACTTCGTCTCTGGCACAGAGGCAAGTGCAGTGGAGAAATCATTAACCATTTGGACTTAGTCTCTGGCAGCGAGGCAAGTGTGGTGCAGAAATCATTAACCATTTGGACTTCGTCTCTGGCACAGAGGCAAGTGCAGTGGAGAAATCATTAACCATTTGGACTTAGTCTCTGGCAGCGAGGCAAGTGTGGCGGAGAAATCATTAACCGTTTGGACTTCGTCTCTGGCAGAGAGGCAAGTGTGGTGCAGAAATCATTAACCATTTGGACTTAGTCTCTGGCAGCGAGGCAAGTGTGGCGGAGAAATCATTAACCGTTTGGACTTAGTCTCTGGCAGAGAGGCAAGTGTGGTGCAGAAATCATTAACCATTTGGACTTCGTCTCTGGCACAGAGGCAAGTGCAGTGGAGAAATCATTAACCATTTGGACTTAGTCTCTGGCAGCGAGGCAAGTGTGGCGGAGAAATCATTAACCATTTGGACTTCGTCTCTGGCAGAGAGGCAAGTGTGGCGGAGAAATCATTAACCGTTTGGACTTAGTCTCTGGCAGCGAGGCAAGTGTGGCGGAGAAATCATTAACCATTTGGACTTAGTCTGTGGCAGAGGCAAGTTTGGAAGAGAAATCAGTAACTAATAAATAAAATGCACCCCAGATTGCATTCGCCGGCCGTGGAAAGTGTCTCCTGGGCCCGGGAGAACAAAATCCGTGCTCAGACGGAAGCGTATGGCGTCGAATCCGAGGCTCTTGCCCGGCTCGCAGTGGGGGTATTCCCCCTGAGAGTAGCGAATCGGCCCGACGGCTGGGTCGGTTGCAATTTTTGGCATGGTACTCGTCCAGCTCATTAATGATTTCCCTTCGGTTCTCCCGAAGAGGAAACGGCAAAATGGCGCTTTGCGGGCTTTTGAGGCCTCCTGGACGGTAGGGCTACCGCC
>JANJGN010003991.1:17500-22500 GCA_026770705.1 Isurus oxyrinchus
CGCGCAAGCGCGATTTAAAGCGAGCAAAGTCCGAGCAGGAGCGATATCGTTGGCCATTCAGCCGGTTCGAGCCTGGTGGCCGAGGCGGCGAGGGTGGAACCGGGGAAAGGCTGGGTGTTCGGTGTCCGCCCGGGTGGTCCGGAGTTTTATTCGGGTTAGGGTTAGCGGTTAGGCTTAGGGCTGGGGTTAGGGTTGGGGCGTTAGGGTTAGGGGAAGTGTCAGGGGTAGGGTTAGAGTTAGGGGCTTGGCTGGGTGTTCGTGTCGGGGAAGGGGACAAGGCTAGTTTATTTTTGGCTCGGGGTTCGGGTTAGGGTTAGCGGTTAGGCTTAGGGCTGGGGTTAGGTTTGCGGCAAATGGTTTACCGGTTAGCAGGCAGGGTAGCCGGCCATTATTCAGGGCTTTCGGCATGGTAGTAAAGGTGCGCTGAGCTGCAGAACACAGCCGCTGGTCCACGGGATATGTACGGCACAGGGGAACCTGTGAACCAGTTAGCAGACAAGGCAGCCGACCGGTAATTATAGCCTCCCGCCGGGTAATAGAGGCGCAGTCAGCTGCAGAACACACCAGCAGGTCCACGGACTAAGTACAGAATGAGGACACGGGCAGCCGGTCAGCAGGCAGGGCTGCCGGCCGGTAATTACAGCCTCCCGCCCGGTCATAGGGGTGCAGTTAGCTGCAGAACACACCAGCAGGTCCAAGGACTAAGTACAGAATGAGGACACGGGCAGCCGGTCAGCAGGCAGGGATGCCGGCCTGCCATAGGGGTGCAGTTAGCTGCAGAACACACCAGCAGGTCCAAGGACTAAGGACAGAATGGGGACACGGGCAGCCAGTTAGCAGGCAGGGCTGCCGGCCGGTAATTACAGCCTCCCGCCCGGTCATAGGGGTGCAGTTAACTGCAGAACACACCAGCAGGTCCAGGGACTCAGTACCAAACGGGGAATCGGTTAAGCGGTTACCTGGCAGGGCAGCCGACCAGTAATCATAGCCTCCCGCCCGGTCGTAGGGGTGCAGTTAGCTGCAGAACACACCAGCAGGTCCAGGGAATGTGTGCAGGACGGGGAAATGCTTAACGGGTTAGCAGGCCGGGCAGCCGGCCGGTAGTTGGAGCCGCCCGCCCGGTCGTACGGGAGCCGTCATCAGCCGGCATCCCGAGCAGCTGAAAAGTCTAAGCGCAGAATGGGGACATGGTGAACCAGTCAGCCAGCGGGCAGGGAAGGGTCGAAACGGCCTGAAATACCGGGCCGGCGGGCCAAGATGGCTGCCGGGGGGCGTATTCAGGGCCCCCACGTGAGGGGCCGGGGCTGGGGGCCGAGCCGGGCAAGCGCGGTTGAGAAACAGCCGAGTCCGAGCAGGGGGAAATCATTAACCGGTGATCCGGTTCGACCCCCCCCCCGGTGGCCGAGGCGGGGAGGGTCGACCCGGGGAAAGGTTGGGTGTTCGGTGTCCCTCAGGGCGGTCCCGAGCGCGTCCTAAAATAATCCGGGCTCCTGGGCCCTTTTTTGAAAAAGAACCGGTCGGGGAGCGGGTGCAATCCGGAAGGCCTGGCGGGGCTTCGGTGCCTCTTCCTCGGTATGACTACCGGAGGGTCGTCGGCCTGAATGACGGTTGCATTTGCTGGCTGTGGAGGTTGGCGGGCTATCTGCAGAATAGGAGGAGGTGGCAAATCGAGAATGGGTCGACTTCGCCAAGTGCCTTCTCGAGCCTCCAGGTCTGCAGGGACCGACCCAGGCTGCCGCCAAACCGACCGGGAGGCCCCGCCGTCGGCCATTTTTGGTCATTTTCGGCATTTTTCGCCTCTTTCGGCGCGGTCAAGAAAAGCGGCGGCCTGACACCCGGGCGTGCACGGGGAAGGCTCCCCCTCGCCGGGAGGACCGGAGTTTGCCCCGGAAACCTCCGGAAGCCGGCCGGGAAGGCGGCTTCGGCCCGATGCACCTCCGGCTGCGTCCGAAGGCCGGGGGAAGTGGCCCCTGGGCCCGTGTGAGGGAAATCCGTGCCAAGACGGAAGTCCATGAGGTCGGATCCGAAGCTTCTGCCGGGCCCCCCGGTGGAGGCATTCCCGCTAGGCGGGGCGAATCGGCCCGGCCACGGGGCGGGTTGCAATTGTTGGAGGGGGGCTGCCGGAGCTAGATAATGATTTCCCCTCGGTTCTCCCGATGGGGAAACGGCGAAAGGAGGTGTCGCGGGCTTTCGAGGCCTCCTCGGCGGCTGGACTACCGACCGACATCTCGGCTGCATTTGCTGGCTGGGGGGGTTGGCGGGGTATCTGCAGAATGGTAGGAGGTGGCAAGTCGAGAATCGGTCGACAGCTCCGAGTGCCGTCTCGAGCCTCCAGGTCCGCAGGGACCGATCCAGGCTGCCGCCTAACCGACCAGGAGGCCCCGCCGTCGGCCATTTTTGTCCATTTTCGGCATTTTTTACCGTCTTTCGGTCGGTCACGGAAAGCGGCGACCGGAAGCCCGGGCGTGCCCGGGGACGGCTCCCACTGGCCCCGGGGACCGGATTTGCCCCGGTCGGAGCCCCGGAAACGCACCCGAAGCCGGCCGGAGAAGGCGGCTAAGGGCAATGCACCTCGGATTGAATTTGCGCAACGGGGAAAGTGGCCTCGGGGCCCGCGAGGTGTGACGGTGTGCCTTCGGTAAGCTTCTGGAGAAATGGGTAACCAATGCACCTCGGACTGAATGTGCAGGACGTGCAACGGGGCCTCCGGGTCCGCGAGATATCGCAGGTTGGCCTCGGTAAGCCTCTGGAGAAATGGCTAACCAATGGGACAGTGGCCCTGAGAAATCATTAACCATTTGGACTTCGTCTCTGGCAGAGAGGCAAGTGTGGTGCAGAAATCATTAACCATTTGGACTTCGTCTCTGGCACAGAGGCAAGTGCAGTGGAGAAATCATTAACCATTTGGACTTAGTCTCTGGCAGCGAGGCAAGTGTGGTGCAGAAATCATTAACCATTTGGACTTCGTCTCTGGCAGCGAGGCAAGTGTGGCGGAGAAATCATTAACCGTTTGGACTTCGTCTCTGGCAGAGAGGCAAGTGTGGTGCAGAAATCATTAACCATTTGGACTTAGTCTCTGGCAGCGAGGCAAGTGTGGCGGAGAAATCATTAACCGTTTGGACTTAGTCTCTGGCAGAGAGGCAAGTGTGGTGCAGAAATCATTAACCATTTGGACTTCGTCTCTGGCACAGAGGCAAGTGCAGTGGAGAAATCATTAACCATTTGGACTTAGTCTCTGGCAGCGAGGCAAGTGTGGTGCAGAAATCATTAACCATTTGGACTTCGTCTCTGGCAGCGAGGCAAGTGTGGCGGAGAAATCATTAACCGTTTGGACTTCGTCTCTGGCAGAGAGGCAAGTGTGGTGCAGAAATCATTAACCATTTGGACTTAGTCTCTGGCAGCGAGGCAAGTGTGGCGGAGAAATCATTAACCGTTTGGACTTAGTCTCTGGCAGAGAGGCAAGTGTGGTGCAGAAATCATTAACCATTTGGACTTCGTCTCTGGCACAGAGGCAAGTGCAGTGGAGAAATCATTAACCATTTGGACTTAGTCTCTGGCAGCGAGGCAAGTGTGGTGCAGAAATCATTAACCATTTGGACTTCGTCTCTGGCACAGAGGCAAGTGCAGTGGAGAAATCATTAACCATTTGGACTTAGTCTCTGGCAGCGAGGCAAGTGTGGCGGAGAAATCATTAACCGTTTGGACTTCGTCTCTGGCAGAGAGGCAAGTGTGGTGCAGAAATCATTAACCATTTGGACTTAGTCTCTGGCAGCGAGGCAAGTGTGGCGGAGAAATCATTAACCGTTTGGACTTAGTCTCTGGCAGAGAGGCAAGTGTGGTGCAGAAATCATTAACCATTTGGACTTCGTCTCTGGCACAGAGGCAAGTGCAGTGGAGAAATCATTAACCATTTGGACTTAGTCTCTGGCAGCGAGGCAAGTGTGGCGGAGAAATCATTAACCATTTGGACTTCGTCTCTGGCAGAGAGGCAAGTGTGGCGGAGAAATCATTAACCGTTTGGACTTAGTCTCTGGCAGCGAGGCAAGTGTGGCGGAGAAATCATTAACCATTTGGACTTAGTCTGTGGCAGAGGCAAGTTTGGAAGAGAAATCAGTAACTAATAAATAAAATGCACCCCAGATTGCATTCGCCGGCCGTGGAAAGTGTCTCCTGGGCCCGGGAGAACAAAATCCGTGCTCAGACGGAAGCGTATGGCGTCGAATCCGAGGCTCTTGCCCGGCTCGCAGTGGGGGTATTCCCCCTGAGAGTAGCGAATCGGCCCGACGGCTGGGTCGGTTGCAATTTTTGGCATGGTACTCGTCCAGCTCATTAATGATTTCCCTTCGGTTCTCCCGAAGAGGAAACGGCAAAATGGCGCTTTGCGGGCTTTTGAGGCCTCCTGGACGGTAGGGCTACCGCCCCACCTCTCGGGTGCAATTGTTGGCCGGGGGGATTGGCGGGGTACCCGGAGAATTTCGGGGACACGATTTTCAGAACATTTTAAGGCAACGGTCACACTTTAAAAATGCCTAAAAAAGTGCGACTTTGAGGAAGGTCAACTATTTCAAATAGAACACCTTCCAATGACCTCTCGGAAGTCCAAAATGACGATGTAAGTGCAATTTATGCGGGCTTTCCGAGCTATGTTGTCGGTCTGAAAAATCGTCCGGGGCCCAGGCCGGTGGTAACCCTGGTTTCAATAATTTTGTGGCGACATGAACAGATGTATATATGTATATATATCCTAAACAGAAATATTCTCTTAAGTGTCACCTGGCGGTGTCCTTCATGATGAATAAAACACAAAGTCTGTTCATTAGTCCCCTTGGGTTGCCAAAGTGCGTGCCCAGAACCCTGTTGAACGCAGGCGACGCACGCCGGCTGCAGGCTTCCTTCCGTGCGAGCGCCAACCTGTTGCTTCCTTTGAACAAAAATAATCTGAAAGTTTCACCTGGTGGCTGGTGTGACTTAATGATGTAAAAAAGACAAAGTGTCACCCG